>JAUMHI010000061.1:11785967-11808422 GCA_032359435.1 Enteromius unitaeniatus
CATGAATACTTGCTTTTGAGGAATGGATGATCAATTTTGAGCATGTGACGTGCTTTTGCAGGCTATCCACTAGGTTTGCACTAATTGTTTTGAGAAATGCACTAACTGCTGTGCAAATGTTAATACTGTTGTGTTAAATGCACCAAAGCGACTGAGAAAAACTGTATTTGTCCTACACAAACTCACAGATTCACTTCAGAAAGTTTATTAAAGTTTATTGCTTTTATTGATCGATGGAAACATTTATTTGGACTTGAAAATCTAGACCCCATTCACTGCCATTACAAAGCTTGGAAGAGCTGGGACATATATAACGTCAACTGTATTCATTTGAATGAAGAAAGTTATATATAGTACACCTAGGATGATTTTAGGGTGAGTAAATCATTGGACAATTTTCATGTTTCAGGTGAACTATCCCTTTAAGAATGTTTCATTAATTCATTCTCTTATCAAACCCTTATCAATGTCAAAACCCTTCATAGCAAGCCAAACAGCTTGAGATACAACTCTTATTACAGGACAGGTTGCACACTAAGCTTTAATGCTTATTGTTAAGTTTGAACAATAATAATAGTGATGCTTTTTTTGTGCCACAAAAGAAGTTGCCTATTACTTTGCCAATATGTTTTGCTGAAAGTGTTTTTCACAAGTCTGAATTCAATTCACAGAGGGTTTATCTTACTTGAAAATAAAACGCTGATGGTGGAGCCAGCTTTTGAGCCAGCAAATGACACCCACGTGATTTATGAAGGGCATCACCTACACTTCCCCTCCGGAACCTGTGGACACGGACACAACATATCGACTGTCAGCCATATGAGCGCTGGAGAACCGCCACAATCATTCAGCACAAGGGTATGCATGCGATCCATCAGCGACTGTCGATGTAGCAGCTATTATAACAGTGTTTTGTTTTGAGAGTGTCACTTTTTTTTTGTCTCAAGGATGAATTAACATGCATCATTCAGCGTGTGATGTCTTTGTTAATGCAGATGAGAGGATTGTGGTTGCCCTCACTTCCCATGCATGCTTAAACAAGATTAGAGAGCTCAGCGAGACATCAAAGGTTAACAGACGATCCCAACATAACAGACTTGACATTGAAGATGCTCTTATCACAACATAGCTGTCTAAATAAGATATTGAGACACCATTGTATTGATTCCAATGGATAGAAACAAAAAGAGGGTTCTGTTATAATTCAACATAATGGAAAAGTGCTGATATCTGTATAATAAAAGTGATTATGGTTAGGATCTGTATCAATGCTGCCACTGATATTTGCAGGCACATCTAAAGATTATAGATCATTTTATTGTCCATTCGCCGAGAGTAAATCAAAAGAAGATCAATCAATCAAACACTTTTATTTATATAGCGCTTTAAACAATACAGATTGTAGCAAAGCACAGAACATATATAGGAGAACAGAGTGATGGTAATGTATAATGACCAGATTAAACTAGTCAACTAGTCTCTGTAGTCAAAACGACGATAATCACGACATATTAGGTACCCCCAAATAAGCAAGCCAGAGGTGACAGCGGCAAGGAACCAAAACCCCATCCAGGAAAAAAAAAACATCCATGAAGACTCTTAATACTGTCACCATGGTGACTGCAGAACTGCTAGTCGAAGTTATTAAGAACGGAAAGTGTTACAAGGAGGTTAAAGGGACCGATCAGAGGGGTCACTTGTCGGTTCAGCTATTTTTTGGTGGTAGCATTAACGAATCAGCTTTATTACATTGAACTAAATAATTGTACCTTATAATATAAGTATGTTTTCCTGTCTTTATTGACTGACTGTAGGAAATAGCATTTGAAGGCTTACAGCCGTGGCGAGAGAAAAGGATCAGTTCTTGTCAAGTGAACAATTTGTTTAAACCCAATTTTGTTAATTGTTTGAATGACTTCCTCTGTAATTATCAAAGAATGTAATTATCAAGTTCACTCAAAAGCAGGGTTATTATCATTTAGTATATTCACAAAGCTATGTACTAGCAAACTAGCAAATATAGATTTTTTTTTTTTATTTAATTTACCTGAAATTAAAATGAAATCAAAGACTATAATATATGATACTCCAACACTAACAATAACACTAGCTCAAAATTCAGTTTTTCATGTCAATTCACAGTCCCTAGGTACATATAGTCTTTTTTATATATATTGTTTTTGCAATGCCAATACTGTATATAGAGGTACTGTAGTTAATACACAAATTTAAATAAAGTAAAAATATTAATTGTTTCAGGTGGCTTTTAATGAATCAGTTGAGTGATTCATTCACCAAGTTGCTTATTCTACACAAAAACATATCTTTAAAAAGTAGATCTAGTAGTGAATTAATCTGTATGTAATTTGATGAACACTTTTAAAAGATGAATCAAAATCCATATCCCTATGCTCTGGTAGACTCTCTGGTAAATTAAGCTGGTAATGAGCCTTTTATCAAATATTCTTTTCTCATGTCAGTAAAATCACTGACATGCTCTTTGCTTTTCGGCAGCATAAACGGGATGTTCAGAAGACCACCAAATACGTGGAGCTCATCATTGTTGCAGACAACAGAGAGGTAGGACAACTAACACAAAAAGTTGCAAGACAAGTTATCACAGTATTGTAAGTGCTCCACCAAACTGTTAAGCACAAGAAAGAAAAGAAAGAAGAATGAAGGGAAATGTGCTGTAATACCCAATTGTATTTGGTTGACTACTGTGCAGTATTTGGGTTACGGTAAAGTTTTGGTTCTTTGTTTCACCTTAGTAGGCCAAACCAAAAGCAGGTCATAGAGGGTGGGACCTGACAGGAAGTAGGGCAATGCTCCCAAATGATCAGACAGGAAACAGGAAGTGTTGTGTATAAACTGAACACTGGATGTGGGAAAAGGAAACTGAGCAACAAGAAAGCTATCATGTTATCAGCACAGCTGTCTGAATATGTGTGTGTGAGGAAGAGAGAGAGAGAGTGTGTCTCATGCAAAACAATTTGACTAAAAACCCTTATTCATTCTATTAATTAAATTTATTTACATCTAAAACATACGCTGACAGGCGAAGCAATGCTTGACCGAATGTGGCCGGCTGTCACACTTGCACATACTCATTTTATTCTTTGATTGCTATTGTTCAGTGCCTCTTCCCTGCTGTAATGGTCACTTTCAAGTGCTCTTAAGAGTGCGCCATCAGACACACTTCTGATAACGCCCCTACATATGACAGCCACTCAGAGGCTCCTGCATTGTTTAAAATTCCATCTAGACTCTCGTCTTATACCTGTAGGAGTATGCCTTTCATCTAACCTTTGTCTTTTCTTTCCCTCTTTAGTTCCAGAAACAAGGAAAAGATGTGGAGAAGGTTAAGCAAAGGCTAGCCGAGATCGCCAATTATGTGGACAAGGTATTAAATGCCATGCTTTACCCGAATGAATGGAAATGCTTGATTATATGTCTAAAATAGGGACCTGATTGTCAGAGGTGAATGTAGTACAGCTCAGGTAAAGGATGAGTTTTAAATAAGTATTTTTAGATTAGGTTAAATTGACTAATGGCCAGACATACTGCTGTGTCAATTGATGTATTATGTGTTCTCTCAGTTTTACAGAGTGTTGAACATCCGAGTAGCTCTGGTGGGACTGGAGGTGTGGAGTGATGCCGATAAGTGTGCAGTCACCCAAGACCCCTTCACAACGCTGCATGAGTTTTTGGACTGGAGAAAACTTAAGCTGTTGCCACAGCGGCCACATGATAATGCTCAACTTATTAGGTGTCTTAGATTCTTTACCAATTGGTGCTCTAACACCATGTAATAAACTAAAGCTAACTCAGTAGTATGCTCATATTACAATGTGTTGTTGCAGTTAAAAACACTAGACCCAGGGCAAAGGAACAGTAAAAATTGCTGAGCCCAGAGACACGTTTTTTGTTGAAGTTGAACTTCTTTTAACTCTTTTCATTGTTTACATTTAAACAATGAAAAGCTGAACAGAGCAATATGAACGGAAGTTAATACTAACAGTGTTGTGGAGAAAAATAAATGTAATTGTAATTTGTTACAATTGCTGAGAAAAAAATGTGTAATTAAAAAACTTTGACTGGTAGTGAATATTCTGCACAGATTATGGGAAGTAATATATTAAAATTAAAGTGTTGGGAAAGTTACTTATGAAAATGTTAAAGCTTGCAAGAGGGGGTTACATCTGAACACTTTTGCAAATACCAACATACAGATTTAATTGACTTCTCATATTTCAATATACAATATTAAGTAAAAATAACTGAAATAGTTACACTGCTGTAACGCAGGAGTCTGAGGTGAGCGGATCCATATGCAGCATTTAGACAATGTCAGACAGGCAAGGTTCATACAACAGCGACAGGGGTAATAGAGAATATCCAGAGACATAAACGATAACCAGGCTGAGGTCGGGGCAGGCAGCAAACAATCAGTTGGAATAGTCCAGGCAGAGAAGATCAAAGGGGCAGGCAGCAAACAATTAACAGGGGAGAACAGTCCAAGGAAATACATGGAAGGAACCACAAAGAGAAAAGAAACCGCTCAGAAATGCAGGCCGGAGCAATACAAGGCGTCGCAATGAGGTGAATGTGTGTGTGACTTAAATAGTCCTCCTGATAGGAAACAGGGGCCTCATGTATCAACGGTGCGTACGCACAAAAACTCTGTGAACGCCAGATTTCACGCTCAGGTTTGGATTTACTAATAATGAAATTAACGTGAGAATGTGCGTTGGTCCATGGCAACTCCCTGTCTGGCATACGTCTATTACTTGTGCGTGTTTGTTTTATGTCCATTGGCCATTATGTCAATTGTTTTAAATTGCACACTACAAAGTATCGCACCAACACATAAGAACAATGCTATTAATACTGTTTCGGCTATTAAAATAGTTTAGTTTTGTGTCTAATGGCAAAATTTGACATTGAAATATCTTTTTCTGAGATCATAAAGTGTGCCTCCCTATGAAAACGAAATGTGCCCCCATTGAAGATTTTCTGGCGACGACCCTGCCCTGTTCCCCTGCCTGTTCAATCCACGCTTTGCGCCACTATTCTCCACTTAACCTGCACCTTTACATCGGACCATTTAATTTTTAATTAATTCACAGTGCAATGTTCAGACCCCACTGTGTTAACTGCATCAGCTAAACTCTCCCACTCTTCTTTTTTTTTCTCGTTTTTTATTAATTCCGGAGGACAAACTTGCAAATAACACAGTTTTTCTCCGGTCTACACTGATAGGAGCACCTCCAATTCACATTCTGTGAAGTTTCTCTTCTTGCTTGCTTGCTTTTGCCATTGCTTTTTAGTTTTTTTTTTCCGAAGTAGAGTCATTATCATATTTATATAGGGGAGGAGGCAGGGAGGGGTTTAGCGCTCGTGCATGTGCGCTCAATTTCACGTTAATTCAGATGTACAAAGAGAATATACGTGGGATTCTGCTTACGCAGTGTTTCATTCATCTGATTTTTTTTTGTGTTCACTGCGTACGTTTGTTTTAGTATGTTTTAGTATTAATACTATGCAAGTTTTTGTACATGAGGCCCCAGGTGTGTGCAAACAGTCTTAGGCATGGCATAGTTTCTGTGATGATGGTGATGTTCTGGATGGAGTGCCCTCTTGAGGGGCTTGTGGGCACCCCAGCTGGAAATCATGACAACTACTTATTACATTAACTGGTAATTTGTAATGTATTACATTTTCAAAGTTAATTCCCAGCACTGAATATTAATATATTGCTTCCCATATTCTGTGCTGTATATTTACTCCCATTCAAAAATTTAGGGTAAGTTTTTTTTTTTTAAAGATATTAATACTTTTATTCAGCAAGCATTCATTAAATTGTTCAAACATGAATTACATGAATGTTCAAAGAAATTCCTATTTCAAAATGCTGTTCTTTTAAATTTTACATTCATCAAAGAGTTCTGGGGAAAAAAAGATGTCATTGTTTCCACAAAAATATTAAACAGCACAAATGTTTAACATTAATAGTACTGAAAAATGACAATATACTGAAGGATCATGCAACACTATATTTTTACTATAGTGAAGAATATATTATACTAAATGCTGCCTACATTTTTATAAAAAAAAATAAACCATTATGGTACAATAAATAGTTTAACAGTATCCTACATTTTTGTTGCAAGACCTTTAGGTTGCATGTTTAATTTAGCAGGTGTTGTAGCATGGTGGAATGTTATTCTGAACATGTATTAATCTTAATCTCATTACTTGGTTGTGGAAGTATAGTACTGTATATTTAATCCTTTTTTATTCTCTTGTGGCAGTGGGGTGTACTTCCAGGGCACCACAATAGGTATGGCTCCCATCATGAGTATGTGTACCGCTGAGCAGTCAGGAGGCATTGTCATGGTGAGAAATAATCCACTGCACACTCTGTGTCCCATAATTAGCACATTCACACTGAGCTGCACAGCCATCCAGCTGTTTTACACTTTCATGATTTAAAAGCGTTGAAATTTAAAGCGATAGTTCACCCTCTATAATAATTCTCTCATTGATAATCATCTTCATTCCATTCCAAACCTGGTACATGTTTTTTTTTTAACATACTGTATGGACTTAAGCTTCAGTAAATGCAAAAGCTTTGAAAGCCTCAGTCCTATTCATTGTAATGAACCTGCAGCTTTTTTGTGATTTGGAATGTCATGAGGGTAAATAAATGATTTTAGAGTTTTTAATTTTTGGGTGAACTGTTTCTTCAAGGTATAGGTTGTGTCCCATTCAGGTCAGATTCACCTAATCCATTTTTATTTGTGTTTAATTCCAAAATTTTTCAGCCAATCAATAGACAATGACTCTTGTTTGCCCTGCACCCACTAGTCATCAGTAATACTGCTTTCACTACTGTGCTCCTTTTCTAACTTCAGTCATTACTTTTTCATGACTTTTGCCTCAGCAGGTTAGACTACCTGATAGATAGAGAGGGCAGGAGCATACAAATATATGACATATAAATTATACAAAGCTGTAACTAACAAAATTAATTTGACCAAATGTATATATTTTTATTAGTGGTCTCAAGGTTTTAGACTCCAATGTAATGAAATGTAGACTCCAACTACATAGCGGCTGTTTTTTCTTTTTTTTTTTTATCTGAGTGTAAAAATGAGTCTAACTAATCCACATGTATGGCATCTCTTGAAGGTCATGCACAAGTTTATCTTTCTTACTTTTAACCCCCCACAAGCTGCCTGTCAGTCAATGCGCCGCTACCTATTCGACCATGTATTGCTGCTTTGCTGCTGTATGGCTAAATAACACACATTTACATTTTTATTAGTATAGATCTATCATCCAAGCCTCTGTAACAAACTGTGCCTCTTAAACAGGGCCTCACAGAGATGAAGTCATTAGCCATAGGTCTGAATTACGAACTATTGTGGTGCTGTATGATAAACGATTTCCATTAACTTCTTAAAGGGATAGTTCACCCAAAATGAAAATTCTGTCAACTATTACTCACCCTCCTTTGTTGATTATCCTTTGAGAATGATCATGTTGTTCTTTTCTGTACAATGAAAATGAAAGGTCACTGCAAAAAATGACAAATAAAGCACCAAAAAAGCTGGTGCATATGTTGCACAAATTGACTTTTCTATAGTACGTTTGTCATTTTTGACACCTTTTACTTCGTTGTATGGAAAACAGCTGCATGTGTGCTCTGCTAAATTTCCATGGGCTGAGGATGAGTAAATGATGACAATGTTATTTACACTAACTGATGTATTTCTGTATTAGCAGCTGTTTCAGAGTCTTGCATGTCTTCCATTCACATATATATGGTAGAGACTGAAACTGAATCGGGTTGTGAGTTAAACCAAAACTTATGCACGTTATTATGAGACTGATCAGCTTAAAAACTCTTTACAGTCCTCTTAGTTGACTCACAAATTGTGTATGAAGATTTAAATCTGTTTGACTTGTGGTCATAATGTCCAAAGTTGGAATGCCTGTGATAAATATGATAGATGTTACAATGTAAAATCTGGAACTAACTTGTCAGAAACCCAAGAGCATTTAAATATGGCTGTTAAGGCACCGTGTTTTGAATGTGACAGCTTGGAAGTGGTTTCTTGGAATAATTAAGTCTGGATTTCCCATGGCATTAACCACCATCTATTAGTCTGCAATTATACCCAAAAAGGGGCAAGTCAGTCATACTCAAGATATACGGTCATCAGTGGCACCCTATAGATTTTGAATAAATGAAATGAGGCAGATAAATATCACCCCTGTTTGCTCTGAAAGCTAAGATGAGCCTGTCACGTTCCTCGCCCTGCAATTTTGATGTACAGCAAAATGGAAAAAAGACAGTCAGGGTATAGTTGTGTGAAAAGATGGCAGCTAAATTAAGAAAAAAAAATCTGCTTCTGGGTTATTAGAGTTGGTTCGCTGGTAACCAGGTCACGTTCATGAGGCAGCAGGGAGGTTTTCTTCACCTCAGCTGAAATGGATAATGCTGAAGCTCTGCTTTGTTCTCAGTGAACAGATGATGGAGTAGAAGATAAAGGAAAGTAGAATAAGGGCAGTGGTTCTTGTATGTGTGTTTTATGGTGAGGTTGAAAGAGATTTTAAAAGAGAGAGTTTGAAAGAAAAAATATAAAAATTCATAGGAGCATCTACAGCCCTTCACGAAATTTAACACAACATCGCTGGTCCTTTCACGTGTCATACATTATTAATCAGATGTAGTGTTTCAGATGTCGTTCCCTGTTTAGTATGAAGAAGTACTTAACTGAAGAGGGCTGTTTTTTTAATTAAAACTTTATCCAATTAAATACATCATACAAACATAAATTAATCAAATTGATTGCAAATAATCGTCAATATTTGGAAAAAGAAAAAAGCCCTGGTATTAAGATTATTTAAACATATATTATGTTCAGCAAGTAACAGCTCAATAGAGCTTACTTTTGAATTTTTTTAATGTCTTTTTTTGTCATTTTTTTAGCACATTATTTTTAAATAATTAATTGTACTAAATTAAAGTGTTTATCTGACACTCTTAAATTATTTTACTCTGAAAGTAAAAGATTCCCTCACCGATTTTGCAATGTGGTCAAGCAAGTTTGCCCCACTGACCTACAGAAAACCACTTTGTTTGAAATGGAACCATACCTTTTATGGCACATAATAGATTATGAAATCTGCAGTTGATTTTTTACTTGTTACTGAGTTTTCAAAGTTATAGACATCAAAAAACTGCAAAAATAGATACAGCATAAGTAGGTTAAGATATCATAAGACATCCTGTTGTTTCCTAGGACCATTCAGACAATCCTCTGGGAGCTGCTGTGACCTTGGCTCATGAGTTGGGCCATAACTTTGGAATGAACCACGACACACCAGAGCGAGGATGTGGCTGTAGGATGACTGTAGATCGAGGTGGCTGCATCATGACTCCTTCTACAGGGTGAGTATGTGCAATAGAAATGTATTGATAACCACTTGGCAAATCACAAACCTCTGCCAGTGAATAGGAATGTTTAAACAAATCATAATCTACAGTAACTGGTCTTTGAAAACCTCCTATTGTACTCATGAGCGGAGTACCCTGTCTGAATTTGATTTATTATTGCACTGCAGATGTATCACTCTATGGCTCAATTAGTCTCCAACGAGCCCTATTATCTGGGGAACGGACAAATCAAGCTCTCATCATTCATGTACACAAGAGAATAATCAGCCGTTTACCTGCATCTTATTGACCAAAGGTTAATTAGCCGTCTCTCAGTGATGAATTTCTACTACATAGTCATACGTCACTACTGATGCGAGTCTCGGCTTGAAACTCAAAAGCTTGTAGATAGACGAAAGGCTTGCCTGTTCCACTTAGAAATTTGGATTTCAGACATTTAGCTATCACCTGGCTTCTCGTGATAACATGTTTGTGGGAAATATTTTTCGGCATGCAGCTGGTCTCGGACATGGGTAAACACCAGGTTGATAAGGTGAGGCTGGCTCATAATGGGAAATTTCCTCTCCTTACACTTTGGCCAGTTTGCCTTATCAGACGATGAGCCAGAGAGTCACCTGGGATGGGGTCTTTAGATGTGTCGGTGGAGTAGGAGAATTGAGTGTGAATCTGCTGTCTTTGCTTGCTTGGTTCTGTGTGGCCAATGGCAGGCACAACACTGATTGGCTGATGGCATTACGAGATTGCACAGTTGCAAACCTTTTACTAGTCCATTTCACTTTTTATTTCATCCGTTCATTAAGAGCCCAAAATAATAACAATTTTCACTATGAAATAGTTAAACATTTGCTATTTATATTTTTTATGCAAAACAGTATGCAATATACAACTTATCTACCAAATGCTAACCAGCTAAATGTTTTTGGATCTTTTTCCTTTATTTGATCAGAAATACTGTTGTGTGTTGTAATATTGTCAAATTTGATTACAATTTAAAATAACTGTTTTCTATTTTAGTGTATTTTTGAATTGTATTTATTCCCATCATGTAAAGCTGAATTTAGCCATCGCTTCCCATTTTCAGTGTCAAATTATATTTATGTATAAACCACGGTGCTCACGATAGGTTGATGAGTAGAAAGTTCAAAAGAACTGCTTTTTTTTAATATTATATTAAAATATTTTTTTGTAGCATTTCAAATGTCTTTTACTGCAGCTTTTGGTCAATGTAACGTTACCTTGTTGAATAAAAACAGTAGTATGTGGAGATTTTCACATTTTTGTTAGGTATGAGTTATAAAGGCAATTCAGTTTAAATATAAATACAATTTTATATTGAAAAAAAAAATAGTGTATCCTTAAAATGCAGCATTCTTCCATTAGACGAAAACAGATCTACTATATTCAATTACCTTCAAGTGCTCTTGAGATATTCCAGAATCAGAATAGTGGCTGAGGTTTACAGTTTCACTCGTATCGCACAAGTCACTCACCAGGAATCATCTGTCCACTTTCAGCTGTGACCGGTTTGCAATCTCTCTGCTGTGGCTGTCTTATCTTATAGTGGGGATATTTTTGTTGGACCGCTGCTCGACCCTGGATGATGGCCATAATAAACAGCAGGACCATATTCTCCCATTATTTGCTCAGATGACAACAAGACAACATGCTGGGAAGAAACCTCTCTGGGCTTTTTAAAGCTACCTTAGGGGAAAAGTCAGTAGAGCTGTTTTGTCATCTATTTTAGCCAAAGGTACCGTGGGGAAGTTGACATCATTTTTACTTTTTTCTTTAAAGATTCATAACTCTAAATTCTCCAGCAGCGTAATGGATGAATACTTAAAAGGACGTGGTGGTTCTGTAAAAAGAAGGTGCTTTTAAAAGAAAGCTGGAGTGCTAAAGCTTGTCCCCACTTTTCAAAATAGCTAATCACACATTGTTCATTGCGGCGTCATTGAGGGGTTTTAAGGTCACAGTTTAGCTGAATTTTGGTGTCTGTATCTGATAGGTTAATGTAGGGTTTGTCAAAGCATTTGTTTTGCATTGTTTTAGGGGCAGTGCACATGAGTTTGTTGTATCAGAGAAGCTGTGTACTATTGCAGAGTCAGGAAAATCCTGGCCTATTTTTCTCTTCCCATGGGAGAATCGCAGACTTCCTTAGTTTATTCAACCCTAAAGGCCGAAACTCACGGACACACGCGGCCTCAAATTAACAAAAACAGGTCTACTATATGCAAATATACTATAAACTCATGTGTTGTCTAAAAAACACTTTCTTAATCAATGTTTTGGTCTTGTTTTAAGAATTTTAAGATTTAAATGCTATACACTACATAAATTGATATGTTTTTCAGAGAATATACACTACAATTAAGAAAATTTAGTGTAAGTAAGATGTTTTGCTTTTGTTAAGGAAATTAATACTTTTATTCAGCAAGGATGTATTTATTTCATAAAAAAGTAAACACCAACGAAATCGTTGAGCAAATAAGTTAAAATAAATGCCTTTTATAAGAAAATAATGAAAGTGTTTTGTGACCTGTTGTTGGGGACTCCCATAACCCAAATATGAACCTTTCATTACCCACAATAGGGACACTTAAAGGATAAGATAATTGTATTGGAAAATTTGAGATAAATACAGATAAAGATAAAGTAAAACTCATTATTTGCAGATAAAATATATACAAACAGATGCAGATATAAAAAACATTCTTATTTTTTCATTTTCACCATGTGTTTGATTCTTTGTTTCCATGCTGTTTTGACTATCTAAATAAACCTCCTGTAAGTTGGCTCTAACAAAGCACACAATCTGGCTCTGATTTATTCAGTTCCTCAAAACTCTTTTCCTGCTCTTGCTGGATGTGCTGCGCTGTTCTTACTCTGCAAGGATCTATTTTAAAGTTCAAACATGAGAAATTCATGATCTTGCATGCAGCGTTTTTTTCTCTTTTTGACAGCTGCTGCGAGCTTTCAGCCACAGTATCCTATCTGCAGCATCGAACGAACAATACCATACAGTCTGAGAGATTCAGAGCTGGAAACTCAGCAGAATTGCAAAAACAATTGCAAATGAGAATGAATAAGATGGACTGACAGACAGGACGAAAAGACAAAACAAAGAATGATGCAGAGACAAAAATAGAAATTAAGAGAGCAGGCTAAAGAACTATCATAACTTGAGCATAAACAGGAAATTATTGTCTGCTTCTTAAGGTTTTCAGTCAATACAATAGCCAACATTTGCGCCAAAAAACAGCTTGAGGAAGCAAAAATGCACTTGTTTGAAAACAAATGGAGGAAATTGCATTGCCATGTACGGCCCCCTTAAGAAGTCTTTTAAATTAAAAAGTGAATCTGTTTTAAGTATAAATCCAATTTTAAAACCAAAATTTTCAGTGTGGTTTCTATGAAAGGCTGTTTTTGGCTCTGAAAAAAAAGGTTATTGCATTTTTATTTCACAATTCTGACTTTCTGACTGCAATTTGGAGATATATAGGAGAATCAGTTACCCTTTCAGTCGAATCACTTCGACGTTACAGATGGGAATACCATCTGTAAAGCTAGAGAGACCAATTGCCTTTGAGCTTTTTACAAAAGGCCAATGATTATTGGCATGCACTGAGTGCACTCAGGTGCACCTTATCACTGCGTGAGTATAAGAGGGCTCAAGCGGAGTGTACTTGCAGCTTTTCGCTTCAGAGCCTTGCCGTTTTGGAGCTGGAGATCCCCTGGACTTTTCATTGGAGAAAGACGGTGCAATCTTTTGGAGGAGTTCCCGCGATTCCTGCTCTCTCATCTGACAGCGTTTCTAGGCGGCTGTCAGCGGATCCTGCGGGCTGGTGGCCTTTTTCAAGGCCGGCTGTGCCAGTCATCTGCAGTGAGCATAGACCTCTCAGTGCACGGAGTTGCCACATTAGGTCTTCCCTTCGCAACCTGGAGGAAAGAGCAATTTTCCCACGGTTGGTGAAGCATTCTGTACCGGGATAACAATCTGACCGTGCGCTTCTGGGTGGGGAAGTTTCCTCACCTCTTCGGACGGTCACGAGCGCTGCCTTACGTGTCTGGGCCGAGAGTTTAAAGTTTGTGGATGGTCAATGCGCTTATTGCGAGCGTATGAACATGGCTACATTGAGCACTCACCTCTCATTCGTGAGACGGCTCCCCTCGCTTCCTTCCCGTGGTAGGTTGTTGGACTGTAGGAAGTACACGGCCGCCACGGCGAGGCACTTGGGGGACCTCCAGGTGATTGTTCAGAATGGCCCGTCCGGTGTAACAGCCGTGCGGACTTCTGTGGCACAACGTAGTCCCATGGTCCTCCCTGAGGAGACCGCTCCCCCTCGTAACAGGGCTGAGTGTGTCCTTCAGAGCACCCCGACAGGCAGAGATGTCTTCTGCGCCATCAGAGGGTGAGTCAGATGGCGAGGCTGGTTCCGCTAGGGGTAGGCGTCGCACTGCCGCGTCCGTCCCGTCTGCAGCTGTCGGACATGCTCCTCCGCGCCGCGGCAGGAATCGGTCTGTAGGAGCCCCGTGTACCCCCAGCCGACCCTTCGCGGCTGGATGGTAAGTTTCTGGGGGCCAGAGATGCGGCACTGCCGTGCTCTCCCCCAGTTCCTTTCTTCCCAGAGGTGCACAAAGAGCTGACCAAGTTGTGGCGAGCCCCTTACTCATTACGCCTGTGCCGAAGCCTTTCAGCCCTCACCACGCTTGATGGCGGTGCAGCCAGGGGGTACGGCGCGGTCCCTCAGGTGGAGCATGCCGTTGCAGTACATCTGTGCCCACGTGGTGCCTCTTCCTGGCGGGGACCTAACCAAGGGGCGATGCAGGAACTCCGGGCGGAAAGCGCTCCTGAGTCAGGTAGCCCGGAGGTGATAAGGACTGCTCTTTGGGCGGTGTCGAGAACATCTCCGCCCCCCCTCCAGGAGGAGGGCCAGGAGCTTCTGTGCACTTAGCTGCCGTTGGCCCACGGGTCGGCGGTACCCACATTTTCACAGAAAGAGCAGTTTTTCCAATATAAAAAAACCTCATCACCTCTGGGCCCAGTGTTTGGAGGTTTCCATCTGACCCAAATGTTTTGTCTCCTCAGATGCTGACCCAGGACACCGTGTTGCCAGCGCGGGATCCAGGGAGGCAGGTAAGCGCTGCTCAACGCAGCCAGACTCACTGTCCCCGCCCCTGTCCCCCACAGGCTGCCCCACTGCTGGCATGGCGGTCAACGTCCCTTGATTTCCCTAGCGACGCGGCTCTGAGCCTGGATAGCGCTCCCCAGCTCCTCGCGGTGGTTGATACGGACAGTAAGCCTCGGCTATGCGATTCATAGCGCCTGCATCATGGCATTCGCTACACACGGCCGTTCAAACAGCAATGCTGCCGTGCGGAGGTTTCTGTGCTACTGGCGAAGGACGCAATCGAGCCTGTCCCTCCACCCGGGTTGAGGTCGGGGTTTTACAGCCCTTACTTCATCATGCCCAGGGAAAAAGCAGTGGGTTGGGACCCGTCCTACCTACAAACACTTTGAATCGGCCCCTTCAAAATGCTAAGTGCATGCTAAAGACATGCTTCCGGAGCCAGGATAGGTTCCCAGCCATAGACCTGAAGGTCGTGACGTGTACTGTCGTATCTTGATTCTGCAAGAAGGGTCAAGCACAGTACAATACCCTTTGGCCTGTCCCTCTCAGAAGATGTCTCTCCCCGCTAAAGAAAAAGCGGTGGAGACACATCGGCATCCCCAACTCTCTCAACAACTGGCTGGTAATAGCTCACCCGCGAGATTTGTTGTGCTTCGACTTCAGCCATCTGGGTCTTCAGGTCTACAGAGAGAGAGCAAACTCTTCTTTAAAAAAAAAAAAAGTATCTCACTTCTCGGACGGAGCTGGACTCAGTCGATATCACCGCCCGCCTCACCAATGAGCATGCAGGCCACATTGATATGCCTAAATACATTTAGGCTCAAGACAGCGGTTCCTCTCAAAATGTTTTCAGAGGCTCCTGGGGCATATGGCAGCTTCAGCCGCGATTACACCTCTGGGTATGCTTCATATGAAACCGCTTCAGCGTACACGATCGGGTCCCGAGATGGGCACAGCACCGTGGCACACTCCAGACTAGCGTTTTCCCATAGAGTTTCCACCTATTCAGCTCATATAATATTGCCTCGAGTTGTTAGCCGTACTTCTCCTCTGATCTGGACGGACAACACAGCAGTCATTGCGTACATCAGAAAAACAGTACGCTCCCACTGCATGGCACAACTCGCCCGCCATCTGCTCCTGTGGAATCAAGCAGCTGGAAATCACTGCACGTCATTCACATTCCAGGTATACTCAACCGTGATTGGTTCACGGCAGTCCACCCATTCTGGAGAATGGCGACTCCACCCCCAGGTATACCAGCTGTTATCGAGCACTTCAGCGAGTGGGGATCACTTAGTGGGGATGCACTCGCACTCAGCTGGCCTCCGGGGCTTAAATTCATCTTCCTTCCCCAGTGACTGCCTAGTCTGTTGTTGACTAGGCTCCTCTCGCAGAGGACCCACAGAGATGCACAATCGCAGTTGTACTTTCTCCCTGCAGGAGAAGTTGGAGCGCAGGCTGCCCCCTTCTGCTCTCAAAGTGTATGTCGCTGTCATAGCCACAGATCACAATGCAGTGGAGGGTGCGCCCCTTGGTAAGCACCAACTCATTGTTCGGTTCCCAAGGTGTGTGTCGGGTTAATCCCCCAAGACCACGCCTCATACCTTCTTGGGACTTTGCCGTCGCCCTACATGGCCGCGGCATGCTTCCTTCAAGCATTCAGTCTGAAACAGGTCTAAAAGTATCTGGTGCTGAAGGACAGCGCTCCTAAACATTGCACTGACCTCCTTTAAGAGGGTAGGGGACCTACAAACCTTCTCTGTCAACGAAAAGTGCCTAAAGCTCGGCCTGCAAGCTCTGCCCTGGGAGGAGGCAGACCCAGCCTTAGAGTCGCTGTGTCCTGTACGCGCTCTGAAAGTGCCGTTACACTGACCGCATTTGGAGCCTCAGACGCTCCAGCAGCTCTTATTTGCTATTTCAGACAGCAGAAAGGGAAAGCTGTCTCCAAACAGAGGTTGGCTATTGGGTGGTAGGTGCCATCTCCCTGGCTTATTTATACCAGGGAAGAGCTGTGCCTCTTAGGAAACATCCTTTGCGTTGGCACGGCGCCTCTCTAGCAGATATCTGTAGGGCTGCGGGCTGGACAACACCCAACACCTTTGCCAGGTTTTACGACAAGTCGGCAGGGGATCTCCATGTAACGCTGCCTCAGAGTCGTGGTCTGTTTCATGGGAGTTCCCATCTGTAACGTCGAAGTGATTCGACTGAAAGGGTATAGTCTAGGTTACGAACGTAACCCACGTTCCCTGAAGCAGAATTCCTTCGTTCCCTCCTGCCACGACGCTGAGGTCGTGTTGACGGCAACTCAGCTCTTCAGCAAAAACCTGCATGTGCACTCCGCTTGTGCGCTCTTATACTCACGCAGTGATAAGGTGCACCTGAGCGCAATCAGTGCACGCCAATAATCATTGGCCTCTTTGTAAAAAGCTCAAAAGCAATTGGTCTCTCTGGCGAGTTCCCATCTGTAACGTCTCAGTTCCCTCCTTCAGGGAACGTGGGTTACGTTTGTAGCCTAGATGTTATAGTGTCAGAATTGCGAGATATAATGTAAGAATTGTGAGATATAAAGTCAGAATTTTAAGATACAGTATAAGCTTTCAAATGGAAGTTCTAATTCAGAATTGAGAGTTATAATGTCAGAATTGTGAGATATAATGTCATAATTGTGAGATTTAAAGTCAAAATTGAGAGATATAAAGTCAGAACATATTAGTCTTTTTTCTACTCAAAATTAGACTTTATAACTCACAATTGCGAGTTTATATCTCAGAATTCTGAGAAAAAAGTTAAAATTGCAACTTTATATTTCATTCCAATTTATTTATAAAGCACTTTACAACCATCCATCAGTGGACCAAAGTGCTGAATATTACACAATTGTGAGTTATAAAGTCAGAATTCTGAGATACAAAGTCGCAACTTTATAACTCGCATTTGCGGAACAAAACAGTAAATGCAAAACTTGAAATTGCTGACCGATGCAACCAAGGGATGCAACCAAGATGGCCACAAGGTGGACTAACTTTCTGTTGAAAGGCACCAAAGTACAAGCACAGCACATATCTTAGCTTGAGGTGTAAGGCTCTCAGCAGGAGGTTAAACGTTGTGATTTCACTTCTTACCTCACACAATCTCTGCCTGTATCTTGACTACAAAGCAGATGAGGAAAGAATGTTTTCCAATGATATTAAGCATGTCAGATGGCCTTTTGGAAAGAGCACATCAGATGCTATCACTTAATGGGTATCGCTTTCACCTTTTATTGAGGCAGCCACACACTGAATCCCTGTTATCTTCTAAACGACAGGCAGCACAATAGAGCCAGACTTCGAATCAGTTTGCGTCGCCGGAGGAGGCTGATTAAACAGACATTAATTTCCTCATTCCGCACCTATTGCTGATAGAATAACAGCTCTAATAGATCACAGTCAGAATGGCGGTTGGAATGACGTTGAATTGCAGCTTTTTTTCTACCACTTAGAAACTGTCCGGGCAGGTTAATGCAGATGATTGTGACACACTCAAACAGTGAAAATGTTTAAATATTTATATCATTTACAAGTAATGGATTCAGTGAAGGCTCTTAGGGAAAAAAGTGCCTGCGGTGACATTTTTGCAAAATATGTTGCTTCTTACATGTTTCACAGCGCTTTCAAAGTGAATTGTCCAGTAAGTGGCACCTTATCCTAAACAGATAAGAATTAATCTGGCAAATCTTTTGTTACTTTAGTTGTTTACATATTGCGACTGATAGTGTTGACAAAAGCTAACATCACACAAATATCGGACTGTAAAAAACATGGACGTAGTGCCTCTAGCGGCCAGTTGATGAATTGCAGTTTTAGTCACTTCCGTGCTGGTTTCAGTTGAAAGAGGGGGAGGTTGCCTCTTTGTTAAAAATGCACTTACTGAAGCAACCATGCCGTTTTAGTTTGGTTCTTTAAACTGCTTTGTCTTTGTTTTTTGTCTCCTTCAGGGAACGTGGGTTACGTTTGTAGCCTAGATGTTATAATGTCAGAATTGCGAGATATAATGTAAGAATTGTGAGATATAAAGTCAGAATTTTAAGATACAGTATAATCTTTCAAATGGAAGTTCTAATTCAGAATTGAGAGTTATAATGTCATAATTGTGAGATATAATGTCATAATTGTGAGATTTAAAGTCAAAATTGAGAGATATAAAGTCAGAACATATTAGTCTTTTTTCTACTCAAAATTAGACTTTATAACTCACAATTGCGAGTTTATATCTCAGAATTCTGAGAAAAAAGTTAAAATTGCAACTTTATATTTCATTCCAATTTATTTATAAAGCACTTTACAACCATCCATCAGTGGACCAAAGTGCTGAATATTACACAATTGTGAGTTATAAAGTCAGAATTCTGAGATACAAAGTAGCAACTTTATAACTCGCATTTGCGAACAAAACAGTAAATGCAAAACTTGAAATTTTTTCAAGTTTTGCAGTTCTTTAAAGTTCTTGCAGTTTAGTAGTTTGGTTCTTTAAACTGTTTTGTCTTTGTTTTTTGGGATGTTGTACCTACAGAGCAATGAGGAGAGATGTCAGAAAAGTCATATGTACAGTAATGAGCTGGTTATGTGATGCAAATGTCAAAATGCTTTAGGTTACAAATCACGCACTATACTAAAAGGAAAGGATGTGACATGGCCAGGTATGGTTTCCCATATTAGGAATTTGTGCTCTGCATTTAACCCATCCAAGTGCATACACACAGCAGTGAGAAGTGAACAACCACACACACCCGGAGCAGTGGGTAGCCATTGCTGCGGTGCCTGGGGAGCAGTTGGGCCTTGCTCAAGGGTCTCACCTCAGTTGTGGTATTGAAGGTGGAGAGAGCTGGTTACTCACTTACCCCACCCACAATTCCTACCAGACTTGGGACTCAAACCCACAACCTTTGAGTTACAAGTCCAACTCCCTATCCATTAGGCCACGACTGCCCCCTAAAAGTTTTGTATGAAGTCATAACATAATACCATTCAAGGAACCTTTGGAAAAGATAAGTCTTCATTATTCGATAACCTGCTTCTGTAATCATATTTTGTGTAAATATGAATAAAACTTATTGTTTTACTGTCCCAACTGTTTATTTGAGCTGGAAACTGCTGGAAATGCTGATATTGTAGGTATGTTTATGGAGCTTTGCAAAAAAGTAGTTTTTCCAATCAGCCTGTGTTGAATAGGTTTTCTGAGCGTTTCTTTAAACACTTTGTCATGCATGGGTGTGTGTATTATGATATCAGATGTCGTCATGGTTTGACCGGGAACCAGGCTGCTCTGACATCTCCCAAAATGAAATCTGAGCATTTGGAATTCTGTGGCGTACTGTAGAGAGGTTCACATTAACAGTGTCCAGAAGATCGCTCAGGAATCAGAAATGCTCTGTTGTTTGCAGGAATATTTGGGTAACATGCAAGCTCAGCTGAAACAATACTCATCAGGGTGTGTTTCTGCGTGTGTGAACACCCTCCATAATCTAAAATAACATCCGAGCCATATGCATCTAGTTGGACCTCAAGTTCACTTCCAGTCAAACGAAACAGGTTTCAGATCTTTGGGTTCTTAAAATGTCAGTTCACCCTAAAAGCAAAATCCTGTCATCGTTTCCTCGTAATGTCAGTCCATACTGTAGAGTCAACACATATAATGTTCTTTCTTCATCAGAACACAAAAGGATTTTTTAAAATGTTTTTGAGAAGAACTAAGATAGATTTCATCGTTTTAGCCTCAAATATTGTACTTTTATGATAACTCTGTGGTGCTTTGTTTTGTTTTTTGAAGCTTGAAAGCCTCAGTCCAAAGCAATTTACTATAATTGCATTCAAAAGGAACTGGTACATTCTTCAAAATTCCTCTTTTTGTGTTAAACAGAAGAAAAAAGCTCATACAGGTTTGAAACGACATGACACCCTCATGATTGATGACAGAATTTTTTTTAAATGAAGTATCCATTTATCTACGGTTGACCAACTCTAAACCAGCTCTGACCAGCCTGCTAGTCTTTTGATTTCTTGCATTTCTCTCCAATTGACTTGTTTTCAGCATTTAGCTCTTGTGTTTTGCTCAGTGCAGTGCTGAAGCTGGTTGCGTCAGGGCTTTTCTCACCCTTGCCCTGTAATTTAAAGATCTCTAAAGCTCGGCAGGTGCACTGGCCTCAGATCACAGTTGCCAACAGCGCGAGCAAGATTGATTAGAGCCATTGGTTTTCTGCAAAGACTCAACATCTCACTGTTTCACAAATATATCAAAATGTTTAAGCACACTCGTTTTGGAGAGGAGAGCAGGCGTGTAATTTCAGAATAATTTACATCATAATCAGCATCTGGGTTCATTGTTGTGCTCAATAGTCTTGGAAAAGATGTGGTTTCACTTAGCGAGAATTATGAAACAGATGCTTAATGATAGCAGTTAAAGTTTCAGATGCAAGCAGATCTTTGAGTTAAGAAAAGAGGCTTTGACAGGGTAGACTGCAGGAGTTCTCTGTGGATTTTTGTGAATCTGCGGCTGTGATTTACTGGGGTAAAGAAGAAAAGTGCCATTCAGGCAGGAAGGATTTGTTGTTTGCTCGAATTTGAATTGATAAGGAGGGCTTTAGGGGTCGGGTAGATGCTGGGAACAAAGCAAATCGTTTGGCAGTCATGAAAGTTGAGTAAAGAGAAAAATGGCGCAAAGCTTTGAGCACACTATGTAAATACGGATATGCGTTTGCGTGTGTTTTTATGCATGGCTGTATCTGTGCTCACTCTTATCCCAAAAGCACTTTTTCAGAGTGGTCTGGCACACAAATGTCATGTTCATGTGTGCTTCAAACCATCTCTGCATGCCAGGCCATACAAACCAATCTGGCTTTTGCATCCAGCATTCTTCCCCACGCCAAGTCCGCTTAACCCACTTGACCTGATGCCAACTTCTCTCAGCTTAGCCTGTGCCATTCCAAGCTCTCCGTCCCCAATGCCAATCCCTCTTTAAACCAAAGTCCTTTCCACTGTCACATTACTATTCTAGCCCTCGCTGCTCCAAATGGCTCATTGCACAAACTACAGCACCGCTTAAATGTCATTTTTGGATCATTAGTTTTTTCTTAGGGTGTTTAAAATACAGTATGTGTCGCTTCTTTTTGCAAATGTCATGACTTTTACTTCCAGACGCCCCTACTGATTGGTCTCTTTCAACTGTAATCCCTTTAAAGGCTGCATTAAAACTCGCATGCGCTTGATTGTGCCCCAGCTTACTGCTACACTGCTGGCATCTGTGAGATTTGCAGAAGACCAGGGGCTCGTTGCAAATCAGTGTATTGGGGCTAAATTGCTTGTTTCTGTTTTATTGTCCCCAAACTGACTTTGTTGATTCGCAATAACACATTGAAGTCTCAATAGAGTTCTGTCTGTTTCTTTTGTAGCTGAGTTATGAGGGTGTTTGTGCGGTCCTATGATAAATATAGGACCTCAATTGTTTCTCTTTGACTTGGTTTGTTCAAAATTAGGTCTGATGGGGGTTATCAATGCGGATTGCAAATGTTTAACACAATCATTTAAAGTTTCTTACATGCATTTTCAAAACTTTGCCTTTTTCCCACCTTTTTCTGGTGTTTGAGTGTCAGGTTGGACACAGTTGCTAAATTAACTAAAAAAAACTTTAAAAATCTGTAGAGTAGTATTCATATTATGTTAAAATAGCTGTGTATTAAATATATTTGTTTGTGTGTGTGTGTGTGTGTGTGTGTGTGTGTGATTTTCCATATGTATTAAATTACTTTATTACACGGCTCTCTGGAATGCTTGATTCTGATTGGTCAGTTGAGACATTTGCAGGTTCGTTCTTTTCAAA
>JAUMHI010000061.1:11808522-11857251 GCA_032359435.1 Enteromius unitaeniatus
GTTTGAATGTTAGTCACGTGGTACTATATCGTTTCGCGGAAGGATGAAAATGTTAATTTAAAACAAATATGCCAATATAATGTTTCAAATTCATATTCATGTCCAGTTTTTTTTCTTATGTGGCAAGTAGCCGTATAATAAGCGGGATAATGCAGAGGCAGCCAGTAGTTATAGCAAAATATATTTCTACAATAACTACCGGCTGCCTCTACATTATCCCTTACATGTATAATAATACATGAATGGATGAACATATATTTATATTTTGTATAATATAATATTGTATATTCTGTATCATGACTTATTTTAACCTTTTATAAATATATATACAGAATTTATTTATTTCTCCTATGCTGGTCATTCTTGCTGTACATACATATACAGTATATGCATACATATACATACTGTACATACATAGAAAAAAAGAGATCATTCGTTTATTCATTCACTGATTTTTATTAATCTCTGAATTAAACAATACATACTGTACATATACACACATCCATCCATAAATAAATAAATAAATAATTGCATAAAATCAGATTTAGCAAGATACCAAAGTTTCTTATAAGATTCCATTGTTATTATTGTTATTATTAATAATAAAAAATAATATAATTATTTAATAAATTCAATGTTAATTTAAATAAATAAATAATAAGATATAATAATATAAATCAGATCAGATTAAGCAAGATACCAAAGTTTCTGATAAGAATTCATTATTTTATGATTTCATTTATTTTTGATTGATTGATTGATTGATTTTTTGGATGCTCTTAGCTGTGTCATCCACAGTCATTTTATGTCATCGGTTGTCTCGTTGTCTGCTTTAGACATTTTAAGCGAAACATATAAGACAAAGTGAACAATTCAATGAAACCAATGAGTGATATATTATAGTCCGAGGTGTTGTGTTTTTAGGCAGGGTGGAGTGAGGACACAGGGTGAAGTATGAGGACAGATCCAGAAACCCCCCTCACAGGAGTCCGGAGTCCACCTCCATGCGCTTGGCTTCCACCCCAAAACCCCAAACAAGCGGTCACTTACCCCCAGGGAGCGCAGATGTTCCCGGCAAACAGTTTCTCCTCCCCACACCTCCCTCCATCCTTCCCTCCTGTTTTCCTCTCTTTCATCTGCAGAGTTTATTTTGCTGTACTGGCACCGCTGACAGAATGGCTTCTTGTCTGAGTCATGGATGTTTGATTCAGGCCTATGTTCCTGTGTTTGCTCGCTGAAGGTGAGCGCTGAGATTGTCTTTGATGAGCACGGGTGGCGGGGAAGCAGTCGGTCCCGGCGGACAGAACTGAGGTGTTAAAAGCGCGAGAGTTCATCAGCAAACTCTTCAAAGGCTCCCGGTCAAGGGTGCATAAAAATGAGATGGATGTGACATGTGTGGCTGCATACGTCTGTTTGACAAATGTTTTTGATGTGGAAGAAAGATTGTGGCATTAGCTGGAAAATATTATTCAGCACTGAAGAGCTTGGTAGGGATGAGTATCCACTCTGTTGAATAAAACAATATGAGTAGTTTGTTTTTTGCAGCATGTTATGTTTTAGATGCTAGAATTTTGTTGTCCCTATCAGGCTTCTTCACTAACTTAACCAGCAAGAAATACTACGTCAATCAGCATCATAGTCAAGAGAGCAGTTAAGTACGTTCCAAAACCAGCATAAATAAATTTTTGTTTTATATATATATATAGATATATATATGTGTGTGTGTGTGTGTGTGTGTGTGTGTGTGTGAGCGTGTATAATTTATTAAAATAATTAATAATTTGTTAAAATAAACAGTCAGTGTTATTTATTACAGATTAAATAATCAACTTTAAAATAGCTGAATACAATTTGCATTAAAAAATTGGACAGTGTATCTTTCTTGATTTTTTTAAATTTATTTTTTCTTGAAATTCTACAGAATTTCTTTCTTCACCGTAATATATTGTAATTCAATCTATCTAAATAAAAATTGTAAATTAAATTAAATTAATGTCACAAATTTGCTTACATTTGATAGAATATTTCCTTTATTTGTCAATGTTCCTTTAAATTACCATTTTAATATTCCAGAAACCTATGCAACTTTTCTTTATATACAGGCATAGATGGAAATGTTACACTTTTTAAAAACAGAATTTTTGTTTGTTTCTTATCATTTTAGTTTAAAAAAAAAAAAACACTGAATGAAATATTACTGAATGTAACCATATGCTGTAATTCTTTAGCACAGACATGTAGCACAGATTAACCTTATGATTATTAATGTTTTAATCCCCTCTTCACATGCTTGCATGCATACACTATTAATCTGCAGGAAGAGTCGCTTTCGCCTTTTCGAAAACACACAAATTCAAGGACATCCATTTATTCAGCGTTGCGCATATTTATGAGTGCATAGCAAACACGCACTTTGTTGTTTAGCTTGTTTGTTGGGGTGAGTTAGTGAACAGAAAATTCTGGCAACAGACCATGAAGGATCTTCTGCAGTGCTCTCCAGTGAGCAGAGCCCAGACCCAAATGAGCTTCATTTGCTCTCCTCTCAGATATCTCACCTCGTCTCGCTCCCTGCCCGAGGCAGCCGCCCCAAACCGAGGCTGTCATATGATCGTCCGCTGCTCTGCTTCATCTGAAAGTGTCTGTGGCCTCTACTGTGACTGCAGTCAGGCTGAGGTCAGGCCCTGCTCTGGTTTGTTTATAATCATGTATCGGTAGTGATGAATTAACATGAATAGCACCATATGGGCTTATGCTTAGCTGGCTTAGTGTTCTATCACGTAGAGGACTCGGGCGTGAATGCCATGGTGGAAGGTCATATGCTAATTCGCTTTGTTTTGTTGTCATTTTTGTGCTTGTTGAAGTAATGCCAGTAATGACTTTGGGAATTTTAATACTTGAATCTTTTTATGCTTGACTGGGTTGCTTAGATAATGCACCATTACATTTAGGTTTTGTGCCTTCTTTTTCTTATATTATTATTGCTTAAATTTTTTAAAATCTGGTTTAAAATTGGTTTGGCTAGACATACATTTGGTTGGAAAGCTTTTTATTTGGCTAAAATTATTGCTTAAAAGAGCCCTTGCATGAGGGTCCAGGCCTGTTTATGTTTGGGGCTGGTAGGACAGTGCAGGGGTTGACAGTGCTAATGGACCGTGGAGACATCCGGGTTTTATACAAGTGAAAGTAGGTCACGGGGGAGCAAACAATCAGACACCAAGACAACCAACGAGTGGGCGGAGACATGAGTTCATTGATGAGAGTCCATGAATGAAAACAGACATAAAACACAAAAAGTTCGCTGGGCACTGAAGTGCCATCCCCTGAACTGGGCTGGCACTTCCAGCTGACTGTGACAAAAATAAACTAAAGAAAATCTAAATAACATCATTAAAAATGTAGAAAAAATGAATTAAATATAAAATAAGAAGCCTAAATAAATAAATAAAACACAAAAGAAAATATATTCAATTTCTCTTTCCCTTTCCTTTTGTTTTGTGAAACAGGTACCCCTTCCCCACAGTGTTCAGTACGTGTAGTAAGAAGGATCTGGTGGCTAGTCTGGAGAAGGGGGTGGGCATGTGTTTATATAATATGCCTGAAGTCAAAATGCTCTACGGGGGACAAAAATGTGGCAACGGCTACATTGAGGAAGGAGAGGAGTGTGACTGCGGAGAGCCGGAGGTATGAAAGACTCACACACATCAAAGACATTTGTACGTCACAACAAAGCAGACCGCTGCTAGGATTATCTGAACCAGGTCCATATCTACTCTTAATATTAATATTAATAACTAAATCATGGCATTCATGGATATGTCAGTAAATATGTTTATAGATTTGAACTATATTTAGTATAAAATAAATATATTTTGAATATATTACTTTTTACTAGAGTAGTCTTAGTCTTATTTCTTGATGCCAGCTTTATTTTTAGTTTTAAATGAAATTAAACGATTTTCTTTTTTTTATAAATATAAAATATGATACATATAAATTACTAGCTACACTATTATTACTGAATATAAAAATGAAAAAACCCTCAAGCTACTCCCATGTCACTAATCTTATTTCAGTTACTGCATGGGTGTCTTTGAAATGATTTGTGGTGTGAAATTCCATTTTGAGTTATTAATGCCCTAAAAAATGCTAAATATTCTGCACAGGAAAGTTCTGTGCAATTCTGACCTATTCAAATAAACGTCGCAGCTCCTGTCCGAGCTGTAGTGCGTTTGTGACGTAAAAGAGATGTTAGGACCAAGGTTTGAGTCCAGACGACGTCATCTGTGCAGTCTGATCCCGTTCCAACTTTCTGTTCCCCTTCCTGTCTGTCTCCGCTGTCCTATAAATAAATGCTAAAATGCCTCCTAAATATCATGTAGTAATGGAACTGGAGACTTCAAAAATGGTCTATGTAATTTAGATGTCATGCAGGCATATTGTGTCAGTGCAGACCTGAGGAAAAAAGCCTGGCCTGAACTTTAAAGTGTAGGATCTTGTTATGGGGAAAAGTTTGCTTCAGAATGGCACCCATGAGCTCCAGTGATCTCACCGGGGGGAACGAGGGAGGAAACGGGTAAAGAGCAGAGAGGAAGCCCAGCAGCGGGTCTTGAGTGTTGGGTAGAAGGATGAGAGGAGCCCATCCCCCATAGTTTCTCACTCATGATGATAGTTTTAGAGAAAACAGCAGGTCTGTAAAGAGATTTCTGTGACTCTGAAGAGCAGCTGGAGCCAGCGACTGACCTAACCCAGCCCAACCCTCCAGCACCTCTCACACCAGGACCTTGTTAAGAGTGGGAGAAAAAGAGTGAAAGAGAGGAATAAAAAGTCCCATAGACGTTTTGTGTGTGTGTGTGTGTGTGTTGTATGAAACAAAACTTTAGTGCTTGAGGCCTTAATGAGCTTCTTTTGTACTGTTAGGGAAGAACAAAGCTCTTCTGCTTCACTACTACAACAACAAAACATGATTTTTAGTCTACAAAATTCACCTCTTTCTCTCTCTTCCTCTCCCTCTCTTTTCTGAGATAAATGTCCTCTTTCCTTCAATTGTGCTTGGACTCTGACGTTCCCATCACTTCCAGTCTCGGGTCAGTGATGATGTCACTCACTTAGACACGTACACACATGAACACGGTTCACTGATACCAAGAGTTCAGAGTTTGAGAAAACAACATCTTTTTTTTCCTCTGAACAATGCATGGACCACTAATTTAAACCAGACATGTCAATGCACTCGCATACACAAACCTACAGTAACGTTTCCAAACATTCTTTTTTGTTACCATGGATGCAAAGAGCTGGTTGACAGAAGGGAATTTCCTAAAAGAAAATGAGCTCCACACCTGGAACTAATATTCAATACAGTGATCACACGGGGCGACTGTTCAGCTTTTTTTTTCCTTTCCATTGTTTTTCTGTAACCCCTAATTATCTAATGTCAAATTAAAGGGGTCATAGCTTGTGCTATTTTAGCATTTTATTTTTCACCTAAAGTCTACTTACAATATTAGTCAAGGTTTCTTGCACCCAAAGCAATTGTAATTTAGATTTTTGGCCACTTTATATAATTATCCACCTTCTTTCTTAAGTCACTTTCTGACTTAAATATAATATATGACCTGTTAAAATGTAAGCTTTTGTAATTGTCTTATTGTTTTCCTCTTTGTTTTATAGGTTTGTTCTTTGTTTACTTTGCTTGTTTTGTTTAATTTTTTTGTTGTTTTGTTAGATTTTTTATGTTTTTGTGCTTGATTTAATTAATTAAATTAAATTAAGTTTATTCAACTTTTTTTGTTAGCTTTTTTGTTCTTTGTTTACATCTCCTGTTTCCCCTGATTTGTTTTTATTTTTCATACTTTGACTTTTGTTTTATTGGTTTGCTCTTTGTTTATTTCTGTCTTGTTTTGGTTTTTGTTTGCTTTTGCATTCTTTGATTACTTTGCTTGTGTTGCTTTTTGTGTTTACTTGCTTAGTTTTGTGATTTCTTTGTTTTGTCTTTCATTTTCTTTGCTTGATTTTGTTTTTTTTTTACTTGTTTTGGTTAACTTTTTGTGTTGTCAGGTCACACATTTTCACCTTGTTTCTGACACTGAAAATTAAACAACCTCTCTGATAATTTAACTTCAGGATCATAGTTAAATAAAGTGTGCAATTATTAACTAAATTTTTCCCATGTGATACAATGACACACGTGCCTTTAAATCTATCATTGTCCCTGTGTTTTCTTCAGGAGTGTCTGAATCCCTGCTGTAACGCTACAACCTGCACTCTCAAGGGAGATGCGGTGTGTGCCCATGGACAGTGCTGTGAAGACTGCCAGGTACTTTTGTAAATCTCTCCTGTCCCTCTTTCCTCTTCATTCATTCTTTCTCTGTGTGTAATATAAAGGCGTGGAAATCACATTTTCCTTGCCCCATTAATAAGTGCAACATAAACCAACATTTGCGCTCCAAACATAGACATTCAGTTTCCTCTCAAGCCTCCAGACACATAAATCAGAGCGCTCAGCTCATTTACTTACTGGGGAAAAAAGCCAGACCAGGGCCCTCCGGAACAGACCCCAGAACAGGGACTTTACAATGACTGCACAACAAGCTTTCAACATACTGATTCATTGAATGAAAATAGCAACTAAAAGAATTTAATCTTGCCACTTTCTTGGACTCCATTTCATTTCTTAGTGCAAGATTAAGGGAATAGTTTTTTCCAAAATGTACCCAATAGTCTTTGTGATTCATGCCAAGCATGTCTCTGAATGACTTTGTGTTTATCCCATTGTGCCTGCATTAAAGTTGAGTATATATTTCTCTTTATTTTGAAAGAAATCTCCTTTAGGTGACACTGTGCACTTTAAGTTTGCTCTCTGTTGTTATCTGAAGCCTTTTGTTCCTGTGTGTCTGTGCAGTTAAAACCAGCTGGGACTCCTTGTAGAGAGTCCAGTAACTCCTGTGACTTACCTGAGTTCTGCACCGGAACAAACCCCCACTGTCCTGCCAATGTGTACCTGCATGATGGACACGCATGCCACAATATGGATGGTTACTGCTACAACGGCATCTGTCAGACTCATGAGCAGCAATGCATCACTCTGTGGGGATCAGGTTGGTAGCTGTGTAGATTCAATATGCGGATAGCTGCAGGGTTCCTTTGCTCCCATTTGGTTGACCAAAGTTTACTGTAGGGTTCCGCAGATATACGTTTCATTAATCATATATTTTTTTGACACTGTAATTCTATATGTAACCATTGTCAAACCAGAACTTCAGTACAGCATGCATTCATATGGCAAGCTCAAGCAATATGAAAACTCAGACTGATTGCTGTTATTTATTCCATATGTCTGTTCGTACTCCCTTTCAGAAGGATTCAGGACACAGTCTGACATATGTTATCCTTTCATCTGTTTTTGGTTTATATACAAGCTGAAACAAGGTGGAAGGATTGTACAGTGTCACATTTCCATCTCTGACAGTGGGCATATGCTACTTTATTTTCATTCTTTCTTGTTTTCCAGGAGCAAAACCTGCCCCGGGAATCTGTTTTGAAAGAGTAAACTCTGCAGGTGATCCCTATGGAAATTGTGGAAAAGACTCCAAAGGTTCCTTTGCTAAATGTCAAGCAAGGTATAGTTGGGTCATAATACTACAGAACTTTGCACTTTAACCTTTTACTTACAATACAATTAATTATTATTATTATTTTTTGCTTCTTATGCTTTTTGCTTTTAGTTTTGTCTTTGTTTTTTTGCTTAATTTGCAAAGCGCCACTCTGTTTAGTTACCCTTTCAGTCGAATAAATTCGACGTTACATATGGGAACTCGCCAGAGAGACCTATCTGCTTTCAGCTTTTACTAAAGGCCAATGAATATTGGCGTGCACTGATTGTGCTCAGGTGCACCTCATCACTGCGTGAGTATAAGAGGGCACGCGCACAGTGCACATGCAGCTTTTCGCTTCAGAGCCGTTGCTTGGAGCTGGAGATCCCTGGGCTTTCGAGTAGTTCTACGAGAAACGTGAAGGTCATCATTGGAGAAGTTCGCACAAGACATGCTCTCTCGTCTGACAGCGTTTCTGGGTGGCTGTCAGCGGATCCTGCAAGCTGGTGGCCTTTTTCAAGGCCGGCTGTGCCAGTCTTCGATATATCCAGTGAGCATAGACCCCTTAGTGCACGGAGTTACCGCGTTTGGGTCTTTCCTGGGCGACCAGGAAAAAGACCTATTTACCTACGGTTGGTGAAACATTCTGTAGCGGGATGTCGATCCAGCCATGCGTTTCTGGGTGTGGAAGTTTCCTCACCTCATCGGACGGTCACGAGCGCTGTCTGTCATGTCTGGGCCGAGAACATCAGGTGGCGTTCGTGGAAGGTCACTGCGCTCATTGCGAGCGGATGACCTTGGCTGTGTTGAGATCCCACCTCTCACTCGTGAGCAGGCTCCCCTCGCGCTCTTCCCGTGGTAAGTTGTTGGACCGTAGCAAGTTCACAGCTGCCACAGCGAGACGCCTGGGGGACCTCCAAGTGACGGTTCAGAATGCTTCGTCCAGTGCTCCAGGAGGTTTCAGGGGGCCAGAGATGCGGCGTCGCCGCGCTCTCCCCCAGTGCCTTTCTTCCGGGAGGTGCACGGAGAGCTGACCAAGTTTTGGCAAGCCCCTTACTTGTCACGCTTGCGCCCAAGCCCTTCGGCCCTCTCCATGGTGGTGCAGCTCGATGGTGGTGCAGCCAAGGGTTACGAGGGGATTCCCCAAGTGGAGCGTGCCGTGGCGGTCCATCTGTGTCCGCGCAGCACGTCTTCATGGAGGGGTCAACCTCGTCTCCCGTCCAGAGCCTGTAAGCTGTCGCGGGCAAGGCTTACGGTGCTGCTGGACAGGCAGCTACCGCCCTGCACGGTATGGCTACACTGCAAGTGTACCAAGCGAAAGCTCTCAAAGAGCTGCACAAGCGCGGACCCGATCAGGGGGTGATGCAGGAACTCTGCGCTGCGACGGACCTCACTCTATGGGCGACGAAAGTGTTGTGATGTCCACTGCGTCCAGGAACGCCACCTCTGGCTAAACCTGGCGCAGGGGCCGGACGCTGAGAAGGTGTGCTTTGTCGACGCCCCCATCTCCCAGGCTGGCCTATTCGCCGACACTGTCAGTAACTTGGTCCAGGAGTTTGCAGGCAGTTCAGAAGCAGCCGGAGGCGATGTCCCACATCCTGCCTCGGCGAGCGGCCTCCCGTTCCCCGAGCTCTCCTCCGCCTGCTCGTCGCAGGGGGCTTCCCCCCACGGCACCCAAAGAACCATCTGCTCTGACCCCAGCTGAAGCATGCCAGGCTGGCTGCTGAGAGGCAGCATTGCTGTTTTATTCCCTCTCCGAGTCCCCTTGGGCGCTCGGCAGGGATGCACTGGCATGCAGCTGGCCTCCGAGCGCTGTCGTAGATACCATCACTCAAGCGCGAGCAGGCTTACACTCAGAGATGGGGTCTGTTCGTCGAATGGTGTTCCTCCCGTGGTGAGGACCCACAGAGATGCACAATCGCAGTTGTGCTTTCCTTCCTGCAAAGAAGTTGGAGCGCAAGCTGTCCCCCTGCCATAGCCGCATATCATGACGCAGTAGAGGGCGTGTCCCTCGGGAAGCATCAGCTCATCGTCAAATTCCTTAAAGGTGCACGTCGGGTGAACCCCCCGAGACCACATCTTTTGCCCTCTTGGGACCTGGCCGTCGCCCTAGCCGGGCTGCGGCTGGCTCCCTTTGAGCCGCTTCAGTCAGCATAAATTTCTCAGGTGGTGAACCTGCAAGCTCTGTCCCGGTAGGAGGCAGACGCAGCCTTAAAGTTATTGTGTACATAACTCTACATCAACCGTACTCGGAGCTTCAGACGCTCTCAGCAGCTCTTTATCTGCTTCGGTGGTCAGCAGAAAGGGAATGCTGTCACCAAATAGAGGTTGGTTCACTGGGTGGTAGAAGCCATCTCCCTCGCCCCATCTCGCCCCATCGGACTAAGAGCTCACTCAACAAGGAGAATGGCCTCGTCCCATGCGCTGGCTCATGGCGCCTCTTTAGCAGATATCTGCAGAGCTGCGGGCTGGGCGACACCCAACACCTTCGCCAGTTTCTACAACCTCCGCGTAGAGGCCGTGTCTTCTCGCGTCCTCGATCAGGACAGCAGGTGAGTAAGAAGACCGGCTGGTGCCGGCTTGCTGCGCCACTTCCACGGAACTCGCACTTAAACATCTCAGTGTTCCCTTTAATGTGCGTAACCTCCCTGCCCCACAGTCAGTCTAGAGTGGAGTAGCTCCGGCTGTGCTTCCTCTGGTCTCCTTCGCCAGAGGTGTGGCAAAAACATATCCACGGTCTACACAAGGCTGTGTTTCCCTTCAATTATATCCATATTCTTATCGATATATTGAAAATTCTTGTCTGCATGCGTTAGTTCAGAAAACTTCATGTGCTCCGCCCTCAACCCCTTGTTTCAGAACCACTGAAAGCAACCCTCATACAGGCCATAGGGAGGTTGAGAAGGTTACGTGCAGATTCCTCTGCTAACGAACTGGAAAAGCTAAAAATGTCTCTCCAGTTGGCAGGGGATCTCCGCGTAATGCGGCCCTAGAGTGTGGCCTGTTCCATGGGTGTTCCCATATGTAACATCGAAGTGATTCGACTGAAAGGGTATAGTCTAGGTTACGAACGTAACCCACGTTCCCTGAAGGAGGGAACGCAGACGTTACACTTTCTCCTGCCACGTGTCTAGCGTCGTGCTGATGCCGGCAATGGCTCTTCAGCGAAAACCTGCATGTGCACTCCCCTTGTGCGCTCTTATACTCACGCAGTGATGAGGTGCACCTGAGCGCAATCAGTGCACGCCAATATTCATTGGCCTTTAGTAAAAGCTCAAAGCAGATAGGTCTCTCTGGCGAGTTCCCATATGCAACGTCTCCGTTCCCTCCTTCAGGGAACGTGGGTTACGTTCGTAACCTAGACATTTTCTTGTTCTCTTTTTTTCTGCTTCGTTTATTTTGACTTTATTTAGCTATGATCATTTGTTTTCATTTGTCTTTGCTTTGCTTTTTGTTTCGCTTGTTCTCTTTGTTTTATACAGCATTGTTCTGTTCTGTTTGTTAAATTATTTCTTTGCTGCTTTGTAACTTTTTTCTACTTAATTTTGTGGTACTGATACAAATGCTTTTTTTGTGCTAATACAGCATACATAATTAAAACAGAACCAGTGACTGACAAGGAAATAGCAATTTTCATGATGCCCATTCTCAAAACAAAAGAATATTAAAATAAAAAATGCTAAATGTAAGAAAAGCATTGCTTAAAGTTGTCCTGACTTATTCATATCACTTCTTGTCTAATTATTATGGGATGGCCCATCAAACATGTTGTAATGAATGTAATTTTATGAATTTCTTTGTAGCTGTGACATTATTATTCAGAGACAGTGGCAGCCCTGTGGTTTTACATGTAATCTCTTGTCACTATTAATTACACTCTTTGCTCCTCACAGATGAGTGAGAGGGTGTGAAAGGCAGGGTTAACTCAAGACAACACAATCTCCTCTCTGTTTTTCAGGCGTTTTATCACCTAATCCCATTTATTCAGTGTAAAAACAGCACTGTTTAGCACTGTTGTTGCACGCTCTCTTGATGTATTTTGTCTATGTGATTTAAACAGGGATGCTAGGTGTGGGAAAATTCAATGCCAAGGAGGTGCCAACAGGCCAGTGATCGGAACCAATGCGGTTTCCATAGAGACAAACATACCTCTGCAGGAGGGTGGGCGTATTCTGTGCCGTGGGACACATGTTTACCTGGGTGATGATATGCCTGATCCAGGACTGGTATTGGCAGGCACTAAGTGTGCTGAGGGAATGGTAGGAGAACAAATAATCTAGTAGAGATAATAAAATTATGCAAGTGGTTTATCAGCCATATATTAAATTATATTATATTATATTATAAAATGTAGCACTTAATATTTTGAGGAAAAAGATCATTTAAAAGGATCTGTAAATGTATCAGTGAAATGAAATGTATCAATTGCTTTTTAGGAAATTAATTATGATTTTTTTGTTTAGTTTTAAGCAAATACCTCATTTTCATTTGTACTTTTTTTACAGCATGTCAATTTGCATGTACTTAAAGGTGTACTTACCTAAAGATGGTAATATAATGTATCTATATATTATATACATGTATAAAACATTTCAGTCAACCAGTAGTTAAGGCCAATAACATATATGATTTTTTCTTAACCTGCATGTCTTTCTCTTTCTCATCGTAACAGATCTGTTTGAACAGGCAGTGTCAGAATGTCAGTGTCTTTGGAGTGCACAAGTGCTCTGGGAACTGTAATGGAAGAGGGGTAAGGTTGCTTCTACTGTCAGTCGAAATTTCCTCAAATCTGCTGGAAAACTTTTATTTTAATCTATTTAATTTCTCTGACATTAGTTATCAGTCAGAAATGTTGATAGTAAGTCAGCACAAATTATTGTCCTCTACTGAAAGTCTCATCTTTTCCAGAAATCCATTTCATTACATTATAGCTGTCTGCCAACGGGACAGCTTGTGCCCATAACAGCACTTAGCTAACTAGGTGCACATACTATAGCTTCACTTGAACTAGATTACTTGAACTAGAAATAGCAGTTAAAAGCTCAGATAAGACATTGATACTGTTCTAAATTAGATTACAGCATAACCTTGTGTCAGTTATGGCCTTTCATGGAAGCTCGATACATTTAAAGCGATAGTTCACTCAAAATGAAAATCTGTCATCATTTACTAATCTTGTTTTTTTTCCTTGTGACTCGACTTTCTTTATCCAGGAAAAACAAAAGCAGGAATATAGAGAAACACTTTTATCTCCCTTGTATAGAATATTGCAGCTTGTATAGTCTTCAAATATTTTTGTGTTTCAAAAAAGAATATCATAAAGATTTGAAACAACATTCAAGTGAGTTCAGATTTTGTGTAAACTATTTTTTTACTCAATCTCACCATGATTTACCTCACACTATTGTTTTCCCAGCATGCTGGGTGACTTGAGGCTTGAGCTGTTAAAGTACTTCACAATCAATCTCTGACACTCCAATAAGGTTATAAGAGTCATATTTAATTAATTTGTGTACCATTTAAAGTGCCATTCATCATGCACATGCGCTGTTTTGCCAGAGGACTGCTAAAATGCAATTGCTAAACGTTGTGGCCAAGAACACCCCCGCGTTGTCTTTTGCATTTGCACCCACTGTCAGCTCTGGAGGGCACGTGCTTCTGCACTGTAATGTTTTATTTATTTTCTCTTGTTATGCGCTTCCTAAATTGGAATTCTTATTTTTGTCTGTAGGCTGTGGAGTTGCATCCATTTTTTTTCTCCAAGGTCTTTTTCCTTACTGGATCTGTGCTGCAAGACCAATTGATCATTGTTAATAAAGATGTTGGTAGCTCTGTCAGCATACTGGGAACCTGGATGCTCAGAATGCTAGTTGTTTTTTAAGCTGGATCGACCCCTTGAAGACCCAGGCCTAGAAAAATAGAAGACCACTAAAAACCGAAACCAATACTAGACCCCTTAAACCCCACGCCAAAACCCGCAAGATCTTGATTAATGCTAAACCACTAAGGCTATTGGTTTCTAGTCTCGAACAATCTCATTAATCCTTGAAATGTAAGAGTTTGTCTGCTGAGAGGGTCTGTTTTTTGAAACCATCACAGCATCCAAGAAAAAAGTTCTGAAAGAGTCTGAAAAGTTTCCTTGCGTTTTTATGGCATGAAAGACACAGCTGCATGTTTCCTTTCAGAAGACAGACATCTAATATTCAGACTGTGATTTAAACATCAAGTGACATCAATCAACTTATGCAGCGACCCCTGACACATACCCTGATGGAAAAATTTGATGCAGTTTTGTGTAAATGGAAAAATGTTGCCCTTGAATGCAACATTGAACAGAGCAGCCATGAACTGAATGCTCATGAGGAGATTTCATACCATTATCTCCCAGAATTTCTTGAACAGTGAACAGCAGGATATTGTTGATAATGTCCAGCAGGTAATTTGATCAGGAGGTTAGAGCTGCATGTGGCATTGATGGCAGTGGCTTTATGTTTACAGGAATGCAACAACAAGAAGAACTGCCACTGTGAAGCACACTGGGCACCTCCTTTCTGTGACAGGGCGGGGTTTGGCGGCAGCGTCGACAGCGGGCCAATGAGACAAGCTGGTACAGTGATGAACAACTGCACTTTTAACTTACCTGTTAGACCAGTATGCGTACTAACAAAGCATGACTCGCTGCAGTGCTTATGTGCTCCTTTCCAGACTTAGGTTAGAATCATACTATTCTAAACAAGTATGCAAAGTTTTTTTATTTTAATAATTTATTATAGAAACAACTTTTAACTTGAAATGAAACAAAATGACAAAAATGATCATCCTTAGTTACATTTTAGTTACAGATCTGTCATCTATCTGTCTTTAGTTCTATTGGTATGTATCAAGAAATTTCAAACAACAAAATAGAACAAAACAGCAGTTTTCTTGAACCTTTTTATTTCCGAATTCTATTTCTGAACTTTATTTCAACTCTACACAAATAAATACTGCAAAAGGATAAAAAATGACCATCCTTAGTCACAGTAAGGTTACAAATTTACAAAGGTATAGACATGTATGCATTTAGCAGACACTTCTATCTAAAACAAATTACAAACATAAATATATGTAATTCAGAAACACAAAGAAATTAAGCAAAGTGATGAAACCTTAAAAAAAAAGAAAACTGACTATTGAAGAAGTGTGCACAAATGGCTGCTATAATGTCTTGACAGTTAATACATGCATTGCATTACTAATTGCTTGTCAGCATATTTCAGAATGCAAAGATCCATACATTACATTTTTGCCTACCTAGGAGCATTTCTGTTTGCCAACGTGCATGGAGTATGTTTCAACCTTTTTAGCCTCATGCATTCAGATTTTTCCTGACTGTACCGCTTGAGGAAGTGCACTAGCTCTAAACGCTTTCATCCCCTCTGTGACAGCCGCACCACAGGTAGAACAGTGCAGCCCGAAAGTACAATGTACTTACAAAACCCATTAAACGATTTTCCAGTGGAAAAGCATAACAGCATTGACAGGACACGTCGTTGATTTACTGGAGGAAACCTAAAGCACTGTGCTTAGATGTCACTCAGTAGACATTCAAGACTTTGAGACAGCTTGTAAAAGCAATGCAGGTGGAGACACAGAGGGATGTTGATCGATCCTTTTTCTTTCTAACCTGACTTTGGCTTCTTGTGTTTTCCCTCTCTGTGCCATTCTGTGCCGTGCTGTACAACAGATGTGCGAGTGTGTGTATTAATGTGCGTGCTGTCCTATGTGACAACAGCTGACAGCAGCGCTGTGGCCGTGGGCGTGCTGGTCACCCTTCTTTGCTTGCTGTTGGCGGGACTGATTGTGTGTCTGAAGAGGAAAACGCTGGTTCAGATGCTCTGCATCAATAAGAAGAGCGCCATCCAAAAGCTCAGGTACATGGTGCATTTTCCAAAATGTGTTTGATCCTGGATTCCTGCTGGTTTCCATCCAGGGACACCAAGATACCCTAGAGGTTTTTTTTGAAGCTTAAGGGAATTAGGTTTTAAGTTCACTTGAAGTTCATATCAACAGGAATTCAGGGCATAATGTAATTTGGCACAAAAAATTATTTTGACTTGTTCAAAATCAAATTCATGGTCAGAGTAACACACTTACAATAGAAGTTAACTGGGCCAGCATTCCAGAGGGTATAAAAGTCTAAATGTGAAGCTTGTATTTTTGTTAAAGTGCTTGAATTATTCATCGTTTATAATTTAAGCTTTAAAGTTGTCTAAATCACCCTTTTGAGGTGAGAATAGTTTTCTTTGTGGATGAACTTATGTAATTCCTCCGAGTGGAGTCTGCTACCTCTAAAAAGCTTTATACACTTTACAGGTCCTTTTCTGGTAATATTGAGTGTTTTGTGAGAAAGCTGTGGGGGTTAGTAATGATAGATATATGCTACTGTACAGTTGGGGTCAAGAGAATTTGTTAGTGAAAGTCTCTTATGCACTTATTTATTTATCCGCATTTATTTTGATTTAATACACTAAAAAAGTCTGAAATATTATTACAATTTACAATAAAAGTTGTCTTTGTGAATATATTGTAAAATGTAATTTATAGGCAAAGCTGAATTTTCAGACCTTTACACAATCCTTCAGAAATCATTCTGATTTATGCTGAAGAAACATTATTTATTATCAATATTAAAATCAGTTGTGCTCAGAATCTCCGGATCATTTAATGACTACAGCGTTTATTTGAAATTAAAAATCTTTTGTAACATCATAAAGGTCTTAGCTCCTACTTTTGATCTAGTTATTGCATTGTTGCTGAATAAAAATATTTAAAAATATTTAACATATTGACCCCAAACATTCTGTCAGACCATCTAAAATTTTATAACAGTGAGTATTTAAATATGGTCTATGTTAACTTACATTGTACATGCATTTTTATAGACATGATTTTTGCTCTTTAAAAATAATGAACAAGTAAAAATTTGTGAGAGCTAATTAAAAAGTGGACATCCCTACTGTAGTAATTATATTCACCATACCTAAAACATGAAACCTTTTGTAAACTCTTTCTTCATTTTACAGATCAGTAGGGCGAAAGCAAGCTCCCAGCCCCCCACAGACACAGTCAGTGTTCAGGGTCTCTCCTCAGCACAAGCCCGCCTCTTTACCTTTATACTCCCGCTGTGACAAGGTAAGTGTGATACTCTATTCATCAACATGATTATAACATCCAAAATATGCAATAATATCCTGAATAATTACAGTTAAATTTTATATTAAATATTTTCTATTTTTTATCCGAAATGCAATGCAATGCCCTTTTTCATCAGTACAATTTTCCTTACAAATTGTGAAACTACTTTTAAAATAATCATACTAAATTGAATCAAAGTAGACAGTTTGCAACCAAATACCTGATTTTATTATATAAAGAAAGGTAATCTAAATTAACATTTACACCCTTATTAACAAGAACCAACAAGTTCTTTTATTAAACCTCAAATTCCATAATTCATTACCTCAGTCTGTCCTGCCCAGTGAGGAGCAGATGAGGTCAGCTCTCTCGCAGAATTACTATGCCTGTCCAAGCCAATCCATCCCTTGCTTTCCGTGTACACGGCATGAGACTTGGGTGCATAATTGATTTAGTCTCCAGTATCGACCCTCAAAGGATATTAATGAAGTCCAGATCTGCATCTAAAACCTCAAAGATTAATTTTAAAGGATTTCTGGATTAATTCAGTCTAATGTACTTGGGTAGAATAACAATATAATGAGAGAAAATGTTTGTTGGAAACCTTTGTTTGCTCAAAGGGCGATCAGACCTCAATGTGATTGGAAAGTGGCCAAAAAAGTGTGTTGGAAAAGTAAAGCACTGATTGATTGCTTCATCTGGGTATTTTTAGTCTGTGTGCCATGCCACAACAACATGTATGAATACCTTTATCAAAGAGGACCTGGAACAGTATCGAATTGTGAAGCAGCGTATGCAGAAAGAGGTTTAGATTGATTCCTCGAAAGGTCTTAAAGGTTAGCAGTAGTATTGAATTCTTGTCTTTATTTTTTAAACTCTGCCTGTTTTCCACAGATGTCTCATCCTAGTTCGGAGCCTCTCCTTCCTCCGCGTAACTTCCACAGTTTACGCCGGCTGCCTGAATGTCCCGCACGCTGCCAGCCCGTCCACATCAGTCACCCTATGCCTATCACAGGTCTGCAGCCTCACAGGACTCTGGTGTCACACACACACTCGCCAGGCGGAGCGGCAGGCTTCCACACACTCCCACGCCAGCTGCCCTACGCTAACATCCAGGTAAGTGCTGGATGGTAAGCGTTACTACCCGTATTGAGTTTGGCCTCAACATGTAGTGGTACATCATTTACGAACTCGTAAATGTAAATAACATTTGCATCAAAAATCACAGCTGTTCTCAGCTGTTTATTTCTGGGATATTGTATTTAACTTGTGGGTGTCTGAGCTGTTATTAATGTGCGTGAGACTCCTGGAACTTTGGGAAGGGCTGCGATGTCTGATGTAGGTGCAACACGAGTGTTTTTTTAATAAATAAATGTAAAATAAAATAAAAAATAGTGTAACAATTTCAATATAATGCTATAGAATTTGAAATGTAAAAAATATATATTGTGTGAATACAATGTATACATATATATATATTTATTTATTTTAGTGCTGTCAAACGATTAATCATATGTATCATATATAATGTATGTATATAGAGACACAATATTATATGTATATATAGTTAATAGATAAATGTAACATATGTTATCCATAGATATCCATTTTGAGATTTAGCTAAGCATTACATTTAATAATAAGAATGCACAATTAAATATCCATTGTCAATATATTAACAATACAAAATACTGAATATTATTGGATCAACTTAAAAACAAGTAGAATGTGGAGTCAATGCTTTATCATATAGCTTCTAATTAGTATACAATGTGAGTAGGGACATCATGTACAAAATCTGAATGACATATTCCTTTATTATGAATTGACATCAGCATTGTTAGCCTGTAATCACAAAAAGGATTGCAATAATGCTTGTGGGTCAGGAGGTTTTACCATAAGGGCCAGAAAACCAACAGAAAAGTAGCACAGCAGAATGCAAAAACACATTCTGCGTAAACCTGCTAGACTGATGTCTTGCTCATCATACATCTTTTCCAGCGTCTCGTGCATGTCTCTGCATTCTAAAAATGTGGCACTCAAAGTTAAAATAAGTTAAGACCCGTCTTGAGACCTTTTTTTTCTCATTCCAAATTTTATAATGCAAAAACGCATGCTGTGTAAATGACCCCTAAGACTGCAGCTGATACAACTTCATTGGTTGAAAGCGACTGACAGATGCAGAAACCAAGTGAAGGGAGATAAGGAGACATCAGCAAGGACGTTACACTTTCCATCGCTGCACACAGCACATAAATTTCTTATATGAAGTTTCCAGTTGAAGATAAAAGAAGACAAAAAATATTAGAGTGGGGTAGACAGAGCGGGCGGAGGAGTGAAAGTGATACGGGGAGAATGAGATTGGACGGGTGCAAGAGAGCTTTCCTGTGAGATGGGATGAGAGACGTCCGTGTGTGAAGGTATGTGGTTTAGACGATAAGTGCTGCTCGGGGACGTTGGCAGGATACGCTATCAGACAGCATGAAGAAGAACATCTGTTGCTTTGAATCTCAGCTTGACTTCACGGCACTGCAGTTAACTATTATAAAGCTCATAAACTTGTTAAATATCACAATATGTGCAAGAATACCAGGCGATGTCACGTAATTTGTAAAATATTGATGAGATGGAGCTCCACACACAGAAATAACATCAAATACATAACAAGATCCTACATTTAACAATGCACCTATGCATTTTTCGACCAAAAAAATAAAATAACTAAATAAAATTCTTGCTCCATATGCTTTATTACTGTACTTGTGGCGTATGGATCATGCCACAGATTCTACTGATCTTACCTTATATTGAACAGAATATGAATCAACCTTATATATAATAAATAAAAAACAGTTTGTTTTAATTAAAATTTTTATATTAAATATAAAATTAATTTTTTTTCATTAAAAAGCCTTTCAGAGCTCACATACTGTTGCTGTGCCACAAAATACATATGACTGATACGCCGAAGCTTGCTTGGTTTATATAATGACCTCATTGAAAGCATTCACATTAAAACCTTTTCACATATGAAATCACCGCGGTTTGTTTAGTGCTCTCTGAGTGCCCTTTTCTACTTGACTGAGTTCACATTTACCCGGGGAGCCATGAAACACTTTCACCTCTTACGGTGTTCTCACAAATTGGCCTCATGGCTCGACACACCGCCGTGCGCTCATGATTAAAAGGTCTTGTATTGCCATAATGACATTGCTTTCTCTAGGATGAGGGTTTTGCAGGAACAAATTACTTAGGTATAATGGTTAGAAACAGAAAGGGGAAAAAACGTTGTTTCAGAAAGACACAGAAATGGATGATTTTGTTGTCTTTGGATTAGTCAGTTTCTCCACTGTTTTCCACAAAACAAGCTGAACAGCTGTGAAAAGGTAACAGCTGTATGTTATGACCTCATCCTCTTGGTAAATTGGTAACACACGGTGACCTCTTGACTTTACATGGGGTGTATTGGGTGATGGGGATGGGGGTACTGCATGTTTTGTTTTGTTATTCTGCATCGTTGCGACTATGGGGGTTTACCAGGAGGAGAGGTGTAAGCACAGCTCCATCTAGTGGAACTAGGATGCTGTCACTATTTACACACTTAAAAAATAGTGGTTCTCAATTCTTTTGACTCAAACTGTTGTTGAAGACAATAGCAATAGCAATATATCACTGGATATATTAAATTAATTAACCAATATTCATGTTGTGATTCCTTGTGAATACTTGATGTCCACTTGATGGACAAAAAATGTCCAAAGACATTTCAACTCTAAATGTGATCTCAATATTTTTTGCACCCTTAGATTCTAGATTTCAAATAGTTGTATCTCAGCCAAATATTGTCGGAAACTAATAAACTATACATCAATGGACAGCTTGTTTATTCAGATGATGTATTAATTTACCCATATCAATGGTTTTGTGGTCCTATTTTCCTTTTGTGGTCATATTATAAAACCTATTCAGTTTATTAGTACTATTGCAGAAATATTTTCTCCTCTTTGCTTGTTTCATTTATGTATGATTGACTATTATTTATGATTGACAAGTATGCATCACATAAATTTTTTATGTTTGTGTAATTTAAATAGATATTATTGATATAGAGTTTAATTGCTATAATATATAATTCATAACTTAAATATTTACTATTTTTACTAAATATTAGCAATAACTTAATAACTGAGCTAGAAGTTAATGTGGCGCCCTTGGAAATCTTATGTCTTGCTATCTAAAGGACCACAACAAGCCCAGTCCCCCACAGAAACCACTTCCTGCAGACCCCTTAATCAGAGGCCACGGGGTGGGTCGAAGCACATCCGTGGTGGGAGTTAGGATACCTGGACCTCTAGCTATCCCGATTCCAACAGTACCACGACCGCCCCCTGCCATACCACTGCCAAACAGGTCAGTCCCACTGTGATACTGCTGACAAAATCACATTGTTTGGAAAAAACTAACTGCTTTTTATTTTTGGGGATTTATTATAGACCTCTTCCCAGATTACCACAGCCCTTTTATGATCACTGACATATGGACACCACAGCACTGGGTGAATTTCACCAGCATCTGAACACACTTGTTTGCACTATAAAAACTCTGTTGGACCAAGTGACCACCCCTGCAGAATCTCCACGGAGGGTCTCACAGAGAAGAGGGCTGACCGGACACCTTGGTGCTGTGCCTACTCAGAAAAGGTGTTAGTTTGTCCTCGCTCAGGTACTGCAGAACTATTTAAGATGTATATTTATTGTGAGGAGGAAACTATGTTCTGTGCTTGACACTTTTTTTTACTGTATGACAATTTTATGTTTGTTTTTACATGTTGAAAAAAATGCTCCAATCATGTTTTCCTTTTTTTAATTTTTTACATTTATCTTATGGTAAGACTTGCGGTAGTGTTGTGAAGTTCAAAAAGACCTGTTTTTAAAATGACGCAGCATGTCTGGGGTACTGGATTACAAGCAACTTTAAATCTGAATGACAAAACAAGGAGGGTTGGAATCAGTGCCACTAAAGTGCATTACGTCCTCCTTCATAACATCTTTCGTCACCATGCCTCATTCAAGTCATTATTGCTCAGTCATCTTTAAGAATTGACAAACCCAACTTTTTGTGAACTACAGTACCTTAAAATAGCATGCGCTTGAGCAAATGCAGTGCTACAGTATCTGCCAAAGCAAGAATTGCTACTACTATTGCTACAACTTTAGTTCTAAGGATTTATCTTTGTTTGTAATGATTCCTCAAACCGTGTGACTTCTTGAGGAGAGATGTGCTGAACAATTAAACAGCCAAAACTGAGTTACATCAATAGGGCTGAGTCGTTTAGAGAGCAATTATGCATAGCAATTTATCTACAGAAAATGAAAAAAAAAAGGAAATATAGTTCAAACACTTGAACTGTCGTGATGTTCCTTTTTCCAACATGTTTTGAAACATTTAGAGAAATACCAGTGGAAACACAAAATACGTAGTGACACCACAGACCTTAAAATGTCGCGGAATAGCAGATCAGCGTTCCCACTGAGCCATCAGCATCCAGCAGCTGTCATGTCTGTGTCATTATGGCCTTGTTGTGCTGTTTACGCACGTTCTGTGAAATATCTTTCAATACTTGAGGTTATAGATGTTGAATTTTCTGTACTGTATTTCTGGTATTATTTTTGAAAGTATACACAAAAGTTTAAGGTCTGTAAAATTTTCTTTGAAAGAAATCAATCATTTTTTCAGCGAGGATGCATTAAACTGATCAAAAGTGACAGTAAAGATATGTATTACTTATCTGATTTGATCTATCTATCTATCTAAATACATACACACACATACTGAATACTAGATTAATAATGCTGAAAATGCAGCTTTACCTGAAAAAAATATTTAAATAGAAGACTGTTATTTTTAATTGTAATATTATTCCACGGCTCCACTTTTTTACTGTATTTTTGATCAAATAAATGCAGCTTTCTGGAAAATCTTAACGACCTCAAGCTTTTGAATGATTTAAATATAGTCTCTTTAGACAAATAGTGATTTATCATTACCTTCTCACGAAAGTGTTCAACTTCAAGATGAAGTTAAGTACACAGGATGTAGTAAATATCACTGCTGGCGTGTGTGTGTGTGTGTGTGTGTGTCATCACAACTATGGCATTTTTACACAACAAGTGGTTCCTTCTTGCCCATAACACAGCTCTCTTTATGCACAGCTGGTCTCAATGTTTTTCATAAACTTATGAGATTGTTGTTCTGCTTGGTACTTCACCCTGAGGGGGAAATTACACTTCGGTCTTTCCACATAATATTCCAGCGTTGTTGATTTGGGAGTACAACAAACCCAGCTGTCACAGTATTTCATTCAAGCCAAGCCTGTGTGTGTTATGTTATGTTCTTGTTTACCTATTCACAACAGTGTATGTACATTTCACCTTTTTATATGCACTCATGTGGACGTGTTAAATGCTCACTTCTTTTGTTTTTTATCTGTGGTCAAAGATGATTGCTCAGTTTTTGCACTGGGTGTTGAATTCATAGTGTAACGATTTTATATCAACAAAGTCCATTTTAATTTCTATGAATTGGGATAATAAAAGGGTTGAATGTGAATGCCTTCAAAAAATATTACTGGATACTGATAATGTAAGGACTTGAACGAGAACAATAAACAAGGATATTGCTATTGTGAATTCAATTTCATTTGATTTTACACTAGGAACTTAAAAGTTGTTTTTAATAACTCAAGGCTTTACTGTAATTTGTAAAATATGACATTAAGATAAAGATCATTTCTTGTCTTCATAACTGAATTGTCTCGCTGATGTCAGTCGATTTGAATCTTCCAAGCTTATATTATCCAGCAAGTTTATGATGCTCTGAAACAGAAATTGACTTTTTGTTCCAAGCTACAAAGTATTAATTTGTTCATGTATAGTTTGTCAGATTACCTGTCTCCCAAATGCTTTAGCCATATCCGCTGCACCTGCTCCATACTACATTAGGGTGTAAATATGATTTTATGAGGAGTGTTATTAGTTATCCTGTGGCAAAAAGTTTTATTGCACTACTCGTATTGTTGAATCATTTGTGCATTATGAATATCATAATGATCATAATCTGTTACCTCGTTCTTCATTTGGTGATCTGCCCCGCTGTCAAGCAGAAGTTTCACCAGCTCCACATGGTTATTCAGCACAGCGACCTGATAAAGTATGACCAAAAACCCCAATGATGTCATGCATCTTGTCCTTGACAATTTTAGTGGCAGTTTTGATGATAAATACCATTAGTGGTGTCTTGCCAGCTTTGTCACGAATGTTTACATCAGCTCCAGCCTGGAGGAGGACAGAGGCGGCCGCAGCGTTTCCACTGATGGCTGACACACGCATGAGAGGAGTCCAGAGAGACACTTTATCCACCACATCCACCTGTCAGAGTACAAAAAACACATGCTTTAAACTGACAATGCTGGATCACAATGGGCCACAAACGGTATATCCAAAAAAAATCAAAAACTGAAATAGTGAAACTATAGTTTGGTAACTTCAGATACCGTATCATATGAAAAATGGAATAGTTCACCCAAAAATGAAAAAAAAAATGCTTTCAATTTGTCTTTGTAATAAACAAATCCATCATGAAGATACTTTTAACTTCCAAATGCTTCCCGCTTAAATAGCAGTCCTCTATCCATAACATTGTTTTCTCCAGGGAGAAAGTAGTCTTATCTGAATCAGGAAAGAAATGTGCACAGATCAAGCGCTGTTTACAAGCAAAAACTGTTCTAAACAAACATGTTGATGGAATTTGATATGAAAGGACAACAGAGTAAGGAATTTTGCACCGGATGAAGATTATTGTGGACAGAAGCGAGAGTTCAAATGCTTTTCTGGCAGATTTGTTTCCTACAAACATGCAGCTTTTTGCTTCACAGGACGTTATTTGATGGACTGGAGTTGAGCGCGTTAGTTGTGGATTATTGGGATCTTTTTATCATATGTTTGGACTCTCATTCTAATGGCACCCATTCACTGCAAAAGATCCATTGGTGAGCAAGTGATGTAGAAACAAACTCACCTTGGATTGCCTGTGGGTGAGTTAAGGTCCTTGCACACCGAGTCCAAAACTGCAGGATGCAAAAATGGAAAAAGTCTAACCTTATTTAAATTTTTTATGACGGCACAAAAGTTTCAGGCAGTGTGTAAACACGATTAACACAACGTGAGGTCATATTTATTTATTAATGTGCAAAAATTTCAGTATGCAATGAACTCAAATTCTCAGGGAATTGTCATTTTGGGGTGAACTATTTTTTTTATGTTGTTTTTTGCACACATTAAATGGCAGAAAATTTGTCCTCGGACCTCACATCCATCCTGGATCATATATGTAATGACAGGCAGGTGTCCTCCATCCACAGCCCAGTGAAGCGGCGTGCAGCCATCCGTGTCTCGGGACTGCCATGTGGAGCCGCAGTTACGCAGATACTTCACTGTGCTCAGGTGACCAGCAAAACAGGCCTGCATTAGACTGACAAAACACATGCATAGATGAAAATATATATTAGAAGATATTCATTTTTCTAAAATTCAACTGCATGGAATATGGAGAATCACCAGTCTTTTCCAGTGCTGTCTCTCTTGTTAATATCAGCGCCATGCTTCAATAAAATGTCCACTAATCTACGAAACAAACAGATGCTAATCATGACCATATTTTACATAGCAATAAATAAATAAGAAAGGCTAATGGGATATTCAGTAGCTTGCTGTGAATTCATCTCTCTGTCCGCTAGTTTTGTGTTTAAATGAATAGGATGGGAAGCATGTTTACCCGGTGAAACCTTTCTCTGCAGCCACCATGAGAGGGGTTAACCCCATTTTGTCATAAACATCCACGTCGACCATTCTAGGAGAGGAATTACATGAGAGGGGCTATGATTAATGTGTGAACTGGCATTTAAGGGGATATTTCAGTTAAAATTTTGTCCTTATTAATCACCCTGTTCCACAGAAGAAAGAAAGTCATACAGATTTAGAATAGCATGAGGGTGATTAACAATGACAGAATGTTCATTTTCGGGTGAAATATTCCTTGAATTAGTACAATGTTAATACTAATGTAGCATATGAAGAAGCATGAAGTGTGTTTGTTTGTGTTGGTATTTGTGGTTTATGGGGACACAAATTTGTTTAATGACATAAACCTGCACAAAGTTTCCTTTAAGGGTAATACCACATACAGTTTGTACAGTATAAAAAACATTACGCCTATGGAGAGTCCCCATAAACCAAAAATACCAATGTGTGTGTGTGTGTGTGTGTGTGTGTGTGAGCTCCCACCCTGACTGCAGAACTGTGCTCAGCTCCTCCTCATCCTCCCTGTTCACAGCCTGGTGGAGGTTCTTCCCACTGAAAGGCTCTCCTTCAATACATTAGAAAACATTAAACAAATACACTAGGTTTAGGTTCAGTTCAATTTTTTAATACTTTTGAAAGAAGTCTCTTATCCATAGCGAGGCTGTATTTAATTGATCAAAAATACAGCAAAAACTGTAAAATATTATCACAATTTAAAATTATTATTTTCTATTTTAAAATGTGATGTAGTGATGGCAAAGATTGCTGGAGGTACAGCAAAATATCTCACGGGTGTTGAAGACAGAGACCACGGGGCTGAGGCTGCCCTCTCCTGAGGCTCTGGTGACCCTCAGTCTAAAATTGTAGGAGGTGCTGGACTCCAAGCCCTCTATAAGGTGATGAGTGCTGTACCCTCTTTGATAAAACACCAAAATATTTGTACATGGTTTGTGGTTAAAAAGAAGGTTTTTAATATGTTGTAATAATAATACTAATAATTTTCACAATCAAAAAGAGAAAACTGATGTGTATACAGTGCTGTATGTGTGTGTTTTCGGGTCCATTTGCTCCACAGAGAAGCTGGTCCAGCATTTAGGAGGTTCAGCTTGATACTGTGGTGAGTGACCTTCCCAATCACAAGAGTAACTTCTGGATATTTTGCTGGAGAAATTATATGTTGTGTAATATAACGTATATCATATATTAAAGTTTCTGAAGTTAAAATAATGTGAATTTTTAGATATATGCAGTAATATCCAACGCAGTCATATTACTTTTTTTTAATATGTGTTTTGACAGAGGTTGAAACCTAAGCCAATCTATGTTTAATATGCAGTTATCTGATACAGCAGCATCTGATATGATCTTGCTATTCAGGTGTGACTTATGGGTAAACTGCAGCCTATTGGTTTCATCTTAATGATAAGGTCATGAATATCACATAACAATACACCAGGAATAACTAACCACAAAAGATTGTTCCTGGATTAGTGATTAAATTAAAAGATTACCCATTACTTTTTAATCACTGTTGCTGGAGAAAACATTATATTTGTCCTTTTCTCCTAAACAGGTCTGGAAACATATACATGAATAATTTTGTAGCATATAACTTGCATATTATCCTTACTAACATATTGTCTGTTTGTTAATAGGCTATTTATAAAGCACATATTAATATCTTATTCTGCGTGCTCGTGTTTTTGAATCCCCTAATTCTACCCCATACCAAAATTTAACAGCTACCTTATTGTTAATATGCAGCAAAATAGTTTATTGAGTTTGAGGCAAAAGTAAAAAAAAAAGTAAAAAGTTTTTAGTCAATAGTTTTGAATAGAATTGGTCCTCAAACTAAATAGTGAGCCAAATATAAAAAAGGTTTTGGTTGACTGTATTATGTTAATAATATATAAGAATTAAGCAACTTTATATGGTAGGCATGTTAAAGACTGCATTCTTAAAACTATGCCGCAATAGTGTTGTTTTGAATAAAGTTTTTTCCGAATAACTTTTCTAGCAAGCATTAAACAGGCCTTAACACAAATGAAATGTGTAGCTGTGTTCATCGCTGTCTCAGTCAGTGGAAAGTTAGTTTTAGGAGTCTGCTGTGTGTCTGCCTCTCTTCTCTCTCGAGCACATCTGACTCTACTAGCATTAACGTTGTCATGGTGACAGCCCTTGTGCGGCGGTGCGCGCGATCTTTTTTCTTTTAGTGTTCATATTATAGTCTTGTTTTAACATGAGAGCGATTTATGGTTGTTGAGACCGAATCCTTGTTTTGCCCTGTAGTCACTTTCATCAGCTTGGGCTCTATTGTGATGGGATTAAATGACCACATGACCGCTCAAAATCTCTGCCGCGCGGTGATTCAGTGCGCTAATGACTACACGTTCGAATCGGTTCTTTCGAACAAATAATTCAAAGAACCGGATCGAAAATGATTAAGTGATTCTTTTACGTCATCAAGTGGTCCCTGGCATCATGTTAAATGCTTTAAAGGATTTTAAATAAATGTTTTGTTTGCAGATTGTAAAATATTTCAGAACTTGCATAACAATGTAGGCTTAGTCTGTCATTATAAAAGGGCTCTGATGTTTTAAGACTTGATTAGTTTATTGATTTTGTTAGTTGATTAGTTTTTTACTTAAAAAAGTCATCCTGGATCCACTGATACGATATAGTGGTTCTGGTTGAGAACATTTGAATGTAAATTATTTATTTATTGTCATTTTATGTGTCCTCACTCAGTTTGGTACAGTTATCGTTCAGTTTAGACTAAACAGGCTTGAATTTACAACAAACAATTCTATGAATTCATTTTCATTATTTGGTTAAGCATTTGCCCCTTTGGATAATTTGTTAAAAACAACACAGCATGTCAATTCAGCTGTTAACATTTCATTTTTTTAAAGTAGCTTTAGTTTAATAGGCTTCGAAAGCTAGCAGTTGATGACTCGAGAGCAACCCGATTCAGTGCAATTTGGGAACGACCGGTTCTCGGTTCATTAAAAAGATCCGATTAAAAAAACGATTCGTTCACGAATCGGACATCAATAGTGCACTCACTGAGCGGGACAACTGATGACACAAAGGGTCTGTATGTCCTGAGCGCGGGTTCCTAACACTCATCTGGAGGAGGTAACCTGTTTAAGACCATAAATATGTCACATAACTAATAGAGCGTGCTTTGGGCGATTTGATTTATTTTTGCAACTGAAGAGAGAAGGCGTGTTTTGGCAGCGATGGAGATGGAGCTATCAACAGATGTGGAGAAACTAGAAGAAACCAGCGAAACTCAAGATATCGATGCGGATGATGTGCTGGAGTTAAATCAGTTCGACGGGCTCCCTTTTTCTTCAAGATATTACAAACTATTAAGAGAAAGAAAAGGTCTGCCGGTGTGGGGAGTGAAATGCGAGTTTATGGACAGTTTGATGAGCAGCCAGATTGTGATAGTTACTGGCAGCGCTAAAACAGGACAAAGCACTCAGGTGACTTTAGATGTTTTTGCATAACGTTAGTGTGTTTATTATAAAACTAGGACATTCATTTTGAATAAGTAGGCTATATTAATATTTGGTTTGGTGTTTTAAACCTCATTCCATGTTCAGGGTGGATTTTGAATTGTACTTTAGTTACTTTTAGAGTGAATTTATTGAATCTTTAATCATTAATCTCAATATTGTAAGCAAAAGATCACACAGTAAAGGCCAGACTGTTCATAAGTTAGTTTGTTTATTACTAAAAGTAGTGCATTTTGTTTCTGAATAGCCTGTGGTTTTCTGTGTTTAGATCCCTCAGTGGTGTGCAGAGTTTTGTCTGTCTGCGCAGTATCAGCACGGTATGGTAGTGTGCACTCAGATTCATCAGCAGAGCACGGTGGATCTGGCCCTCCGTGTGGCCGACGAGATGGACGTCAACATCGGCAATGAGGTTGGATACAGCATCCCACTTCAGACCTGCTGCTCCCCCGACACTGTACTGAGGTGTGTATACAGTATGATCCCTAGGCATGTGAAGTCAGCATTATTTGCTCATTGTCCCTGGACTTTTTTTTATTCATTTCGGCAATCTGCACCTCCCCCCTTCATTACCAGCACACGTGCATCTTCTTTTCAGGGGCGCCTGTCCATCTATACAATATAAAAGCTAACAAAAGGCTGAGGGGGCTCAGTCTGGGGGTCTCCAAGGCAGCTGCCGTGTTTCCGTACTGCCCATATGCTTCATCAGAGCTTTCAGAGCAGCCATAAGTCAGTCTGGCGAACAAAAGAGCCAGAACAGTGATTAGAACAGCTGAGAGGGTCTGACTTAATGAAAACACTGACCTTAAGGAAAACACTGACAATTCCCCGAGTAAATTATCATCCAATCGTGTGTGCTTGTCTTCGCTATTTTTTTTGTGGTAAATCGATGCAGACCTGCAGTGACATCTGTTGCTTTGCAGATACTGCACAGATGACGTGCTGCTCCGGGAAATGATGTCGGACCCCCTCTTGGAGCAGTGTGGCGTGGTGGTCATTGATCAGGCCCAGGAACGCACCGTCAGCACAGACCTGCTCCTCGGGCTGCTCAAAGACGTGCTCCTCACGCGGCCAGAGCTCAGGCTGGTCATCCTCACGGCCCCTCACTCCGCTGAGAAACTGCTACGTCACTACGGAAGCGTTCCTCAGATCCGGCTGGATGGGCTGCAGCCGTGTGAGGTGGTGTACGGTAGCGGGAGAGGAGGTGTGAAGGATTACCTCTGCTCTGCTCTTAGACTGGCTCTGGAGATACATCAGAATCAAAAGCATGGAGACATTGTGACATTTCTGGCAACTGAACAAGTAAGAGACATTTAAAGGAATAGTTCACCCAAAAAGGGTGTCATCGTTTACGCACTCTCGAGTAGCACCACAAGATCGTCCCATTTCCATGGTAATAGAAAGTTCTCTTTGTCTTCTTTTTTTCAAGGAGATTGAATGTGCCCATGCCATATTGCGGAGAGAGGGTGCCAATCTTGCGCTGTCTCATGGCGAGCTGGTGCCTGTGTCTCTATGCCCTGAGCAAGGAGACAGTCCTTCAGTGCTCTTTGAAGAGAGCAAGAGTAGGAGAGTCTTCCTCACCTGCAGCCCCAGTGAAGATATGTTCTGGGCTGTTCACAGCATTCGCTTTGTGATTGATGCTGGAGTGCAAAAAAGATATGTATGTAGTGGTTTTGTTTTTATTTTGAGCTTTACAGATACTAGTCCTCATTGTGAACTCTGTGTTATATGCTGTATACATTTTGATTGGTGGACATGAAACATTGATGTTTTATTGTGACAGGTGTATAATCCTAGAATCAGAGCCAATTCCATTGTTATTCGACAAATCAGCAAGAGCCAAGCTGAGAGCCGCAAACAACTTGCAGGCCCAACAGGTGAGCGCTTTGTTTTTTTGGAAAATTCTACAGACATTAACATTTAAATTTGTTTTTCTTGAATGAAATGAATATTTTATTTAGCAAAGACACATTAATTGATCTAAGGTGACAAAAACAAATTCTATTAAAATAAATTCTGTTCTTTTGAATAAATTATCATGTTCTTTTAAAAAAAAATGTAAGCAACCCAACAGTTTTCAGAATTAATCAATTATTATTTAATTATTATTTATTTAATTTGAATAAATTATGTTCTTTTTTTTTTTAAATGTAAGCAACACAACAGTTTTCAGAATTAATGATTAATTATTTAATTCTTTTAAATAATGTTTACTTAAATATTTAATAATTAATCATTAGAAATGTTTCTTAATGATTTACGATGGCTCATGCGACACTTTTCAATTGCAGGAATAAATCACATTTTATAATATATTAATATAGAAAACCAGTCTTTTAAACTGTAATATTTTACAATTTTATTAATTGTACTTTATTTATTTTTTTTTTATTATTATTATTATTATTAATGTTGCAACAAATATTGAACAAATAAATGCAGTCTGGGTGAACATAAACAATATAAAAGTTTCTTAAAATTGTTGGCTTGCAGTGAATCTGAACATGCCCAAAAATGTTTTATTTCTGCAGGAAAGTGTTTCTGTTTGTATCAAGAGGACACATCACTTCCTGTTGAGAGTGTCCCTCATATTCTTGAATCTGACATCACTTCGACTGTGCTCTTCTTGAAGCGCATGGAAATTGCTGGCCTGAGTCACTGCGACTTCATCGACAGACCAGGTGAGATACAATTCTCATATGATTTTATCAAATCTCTCTAAATTTCAATCAAGTCTCTTAAAACACAGCACTATATTATTTTTTGTGCCACTAATAAAATATTGTATAATCTATGTAGCTACACTGATTCTTTCACATATTGGAGATAATCACATTCATTTATTCATGGAGTCTCTCACACAGTTCTGAGCAGTTTGTCTAAACACAAACAAGTTGTTCACTATCCGCTGTTTACAATAGCCAAGCAAAGCTGGGATCAGCCGGGTTCTCTTGGCTCACCGTAAGGGTGCAGATGGGCCTGTCCTGCTCACTGCTGGTATTAGGAGGTGGTGAGCCGTGTGTTAGCTGAGCTGACAGCACTCTGACTGGGTTCATTGTTCCAAAGATAACCTGCTTCCATAACATGCACCAGTCAGATGAGCAGCATCATTAGTGGAGCTACGACAACAGTATTTCTCTGAAAACAACATGGTGGGATGAACTAGATGAGCTTGTTTATCTCATGATGCAAAAATGGGAGACGCTTTTGTTATGCTGCAGATTAGTGAGAGTTTGTTGTCAGTTTATGTCAGACCTACAGCCATTTCTATAGGACAAAATGCATTACAGCTCACAGATACTCTGTTGACTTATTCCAATAATACTAGTTGGTGTTTTTTACAGTCACCTACAGCTTTGATCACCCATTAATGTTTTGTTCTTATTTTATTAAAATGAACCAGACTGCTACTTTCCGTTTTTTTTAATTACATACTTTTAATGATGCTGATTCACTTCTTTAATTTAGGTCAGTTGAGTATTATTTATATAATTCTATAGTATTTTTCCAGACTTTGAATAAACATTTGTTTTTGTATTTTCAGGTTTTATTAAATTTTTTGCTATTATATTATTCATATTTTTTATATATATATATATATATATTTCTGTTTATTTTTATTTAAGTTTTAGTATAGTATTTCAACTCAAAATTATTTTATTACAGTTAATTGTCAAAGCAGTTGACATTCATTTTAATACAGGAGGTTACAGTAGTTTTAATTAACAATAGCAAAACTGGGTCAGTTTTTTTTTTACTAGCCAAACATTTTTTTTCTAGAATAGATTATTAGCAAACTTAGAAAACTGTTATTCACATTTTAAAACATTAAATATTTTTTTTCACTTTTATGATAGATCCAGAAGGCCTGATGCAAGCGTTGGAGGAACTTGACTATCTTGCTGCTTTGGATGACGACGGAAATCTGTCCGAGATTGGAATTATCATGTCAGAGTTTCCTCTGGAGCCACAGATGGCTAAGACGTTGCTTGCGTCTTGCGAATTTGACTGTGTGTGCGAAGTGCTGACCATCGCTGCAATGCTAACAGGTAATCCTGTCTCAGTACAATCCACTCAACAGCTGTACCACCATGTGTCTGCGTTTCCATTATGTCTGTGCTCCGTTCAGTTATGTGTGGAACTCATGTCAGCTCACAGTTGTTGTGCCTTCAATTAAAATATTAAATCTAAAATAAAACACCAACTTATTATTGTTACTAAAAACATATTTACAAATACATTTATTATAAAGCTTTTTCTCTTTTTTATTTAGCTCCGAGCAGTTTCCTTACACCCCCAGTGGAACTGAGACAGAAGGCCTTACTGTGTCATCAGAGGTTCCAGCACACAGATGGAGACCACTTCACCCTTATTAACATCTTTAATGCTTACAAATATGCTAAGGAAGGGCCATGTGAGTGATTTTTGTGCAATAAAGCAATTAACTGAAGCCATTTAAGTCTAAAACCCACATGCATATCCATTAAAAGCCATTATACAGAATTAAACAAGACAGTAGCTGACTTACAAAATCTATCAATTATAATATATAAAGTGTTGAATTCACATTCATTGTATTTTTAGACTCTGATGTGGAACGATGGTGTGAAGACCATTTCCTCAGTCTGTCTGCTCTTCAGACAGCGGATGCGATACGCTCTGAGCTAACAGAAATCCTGAAACGGCTTGAGCTGCCAGTGTCTTTGCCTGCCTTTGGCTCTAAAAGCAACAGCTTGAACATCAAACGTGCCCTGCTAGCTGGCTTCTTCATGCAGGTATGGATATATTACATACAAAGTAGAACACTCTGTGATATAGCCTATTGTTGTGCTTTGGCAACTCCGTAATGTTTCTCTCTGAAACTGAACCAGAAAGAGGATTAAACTCTTTCCAAAGTGCACTGTGTTAATGCACGACAGTGGAAATGGGTGCACTAATTCTCTATCAAATGATTGCATTTGTGAAGTAACGTCTGCGATGAAGGCAGATTAGTAAACGGCACAATGGTTTACAAATTGAGTGCGTCTGAAACCCTAGTGTGCTGTTCTTATGCATTTTCCTTTGTTTAATCTCTTTGGGGTTTTCCAGGTCGCGAGGGACATTGACGGGTCAGGGAATTACTTCATGCTGACCCATAAACATGTGGCTCAGATCCACCCCCTGTCTGGCTACGGAACCGAGATGCACAAGAAGAACCTGCCTGAATGGGTTCTGTACCATGAGCACACGCTGTCAGAGAACAACTGTATCAGAACCGTCTCTCAGATCTCTGCACACGAGTATGTACTGCACCATCTGCTTGGTCTAGAAAACTAAACCACAGAATTAAAACTCACAATGAAAACATCTCCAGCTGTATTTGTGTCAAAAAGTGACTGCATTACTCTGTTCAATCCGCTTTAATAATTCTCAAAGCTTCGTACTGACTGAACAGATACAGCATTTATCTAGTTTTTTTTTTATTTATCTTTTCCTCTTTTATCACCTATGAATTATTTTGATGTATTTTAATTGTGCTTGATGATCAGTCATGAATAATGTCTTAACAATAATTTCGCTTGCAGTCTTTTGTAGTTAAATCAATTATTTAGTTTCATTTAAAAAAGTTGTAACTGCCCTTTTTATACAAGGCTAGTAAGCCATTTACTCCTTTCATTTCAACCATTTAAACAATTTGTACTTCCATGCTTTGTAATCACTTTTGCTGTTTGCTTGTGACAGGTTCATTCAGATGGCACCGCAGTACTTCTTCTACAATCTGCCACCTAGCGAGAGTAAAGACCTACTGCAGCACATTATCGATCATGGTTCAGCCGCCCCATCTAAAGGCAAAAGAAAAGCCCAGACCCCCAGCAGCTCCGCCAGTGAAGAGCAGAGCCGTGAGCGCTGTACCATACAATAACTGAGGGAACAGAATCCCTCACCACCCTTTTACCATGACAACAACCAGGAAGCTCACACTGCCGCTCTGTTACACAGTAACCATGGGATTTCTGAGGCACTACGAGGAACCCAAATTAGTTTGACTGATTAATTAATAATAAAGAAAAGAAAAGATGTAATCTGTTGCTTAAATTCAAAGGGCAGGGGGGGGAAACATTTCATTTGCCGCCTTTCTCACAGTGCCCGGGACAAAGCTTCTCAGTAAGAGCAGTTTATATAGTTTGACTAAAAGAACTGCTCAGCTAATAGCAATTTAAATAACCTACTGCTGTGCAGTAGTTAATGAGTAAAGTATCATTGACTTTATGGTGTCTAAAATGTGATTTTTAAACTGTAGCTACTAGTTAGCATTTGAAATAATATATAAAGAATAGAATGTAATTTAGCCATGTGCATCATAGTATCATTGGACTTTCGTTTCCTTTTTACATAGATTGTGCTTCCTGTTGGACAGTGAATAGTGTTTTTATTATTGTGTATGTATTTATTTGCAAGGTATTTGTTCAGCTAATAGAATTTTTTATAATTATTATTAATCTCAAATGTACGTTATGAAATGTTTTTTTAAGTGGTAGTTCTTTCTCGGTAACTTAACTTAATTCATCATTATATATTGATGTATTATATGTTGTTACATAGTGTACACTTGCCAAATATCACTGCAACTTTAGATTCTGATAATATTCATTCATGTTTCACATCACATTGTACATTGAAGATGTAAATCAAGGGTGTCGTATTAAAACATAAGCAGAAAATGTTTTTATCTGTTTTTATTTAGACGCTTCCTTGTGGTGATGTTTAAAAAAAATGTATGATGACGTTTAAAATGTATGCACTGTATAGATTTACGTTTGATGCAATAAAAGCCACTAGTATCACTGTTACTGGATTTTGTCACGCAGATGTTATAACTACAGATCCGCTTCATTTGTGTTATTATGACTAGCTGAACGCGACGCTCGCGGTTAGTAAACAAAGTTTTTGATTGGTCATTTGAATGCCGACGTCATCCACAACTCTGACAGACGCGTCATTATGAGAGGCATGTAGTTTTTTTCGCTGCGTCGCTGTTTACAACAAATGCAACTCTAACAATAAAGAAAGAAGACTTTGTTAGATGATTGTGCGTGTTATTTTTTTCTAAAATGTCTATTTGATTTTATTGTATATCATCAGCCACTCAAATAATCTCTCAGAGCTTGTAGGGATGTAGAAATTGACGGAGGTGGTGGAGGAAATGTTTGATCTGAAAGATGGGCATATCAAAAAGCAGAATGAAAAAAGTCGCACCTGTGTCAGTGGCAGAGGAAACCGGCTCCGGCAGTGATGGAAGTCATCTGTTCGGTCCCTCAAAGACCAGAGCTTCAGATCTGCGTGTGTCAGTCAGGAGGAGAGCCCAGGCAGACTGTGACAGTCAGTTTTCAGCCGAAGATCTCGCCGAGGAAGTGGACAGAATCCTGGCTGACTGTGACGACACTGATGTATCCCTGAACAGGACTTCTTATAAGATGCCACTGTTTGCATCGAGGGCTTTTGGGCTTTACTACTTCGCCAAAGGCAGAGACGTTTACAGTGACAAAAATGAAATGAACGCACCAACTTCCATTCATGAGAAGGTAGGACTGCTGTTCATCTTTCAAGTTTTCACATTTAAATGCTAGGGCTTTTTCTTTTTCCATTCGGTAAGTGGCAACCAGAATCAACCATAAATTATTAATAGAAACTATTAAAGCCATTAAGTAAGGAATACCTATCTATTTCCTGGCTTTCTGAACAGGTCGGGGCTCAGGACCTGCTGAACTGTGCCAACATAGAGAACACAGCAACAGCTTCGTAAGTGTATTCCATCAATTATTGATCTGAACTCAGTGACACACATCATTTCCACTGAAAGAACTTTGCATGTGTCTAGTGCCATGCCTGGTCTGTAACATTAATAAAAAAGAATGCAAAATATTTATGCATTACATTGGACAATACGTTGACATAATATGATGTCAGTAATGGATATGTTATCATTTTAGACGGAAATGAAAATCCCTGTATTGACTGGGAAATCTTATCTTTTCACTTTCAGTAAAATAAAAAATATGATATAATATTGATAAATATTTATTATATAAATATAATAAATATTGATGGTGTGGTAACAGTAAGGTCCCATTAGATAATGTCGTTTGATGCATAATGCATCTTTGTTAACATTGGTTAATAAAAACTAGCGCTTTATAAACGTTTAGACGTAAACGTAAAAATAAACATTTTGTTTACATAATATATGTATGTGCACTGTGTATATTTATTATGTGTATATGTAAATACATACACATAAACACACAGTATGTATTTTGAAAATATTTACATGTACATTTATGCATTTATATTCTTATATTGTATATTATGTATAAATATATTTAATATATAAACAACCTATTTTTCTTAAATACATACACGCCTGTGTTTGTATTTATACACATATATAAAAAATAAATATACACACATATATTATGGCAACGAAAACCTTTATTTTGGATGCGATTAATCATTTGACAGCACTCATAAAAACACAAATACTCATTGTTTATGTTAGCTCTATTAAATAATATTAACAGACATAACTTGTGATTTTAATAATGCATAAGTCAATTTTAAGATTAAGATATTGCATTAGAAGTATATATTAACTAATGAAAGCTTACTGTAAAGTATATTGTAGCATTTGATGACTTCTATTGAAAACGAAAAAGCACAAGTGATGTATTTTACTTGTATGTTTTATATTGGAGTTTAGATAACTAATAAATATTAAAGCCATTTATTAACCATAAAAATAATTTTTTTGTTATTTAGAGGTAGTGGTTCATCTGTGGCCTTGCCTATGTATGATGCTTCAGAAGAGGACCTCATGAACACAATCGAGAGGGAGTTTGGTTCACAACCACAGTGATCTTCTGAGACAACACAGAAAAAGAGAACATGTGTATGAGAAGGATTATTGAGAAATCACCAAAACATATTAGCATGTTTTTTTGATCATATTGATCATTGTTATATTAACCACTGATATTTTGGCATGAAATGTTTGATTTTAAGACGTATATACAGCCTGTCTAAAGTGAGTCCCTGCTATCAGGAAGGCTGCTATCGAAGCCTATTCTTTGTTAAAAAGAAAAAAATCCTGTAAAAAGGAAAGGAATAAAAATATATTGCTTCTGACATTTTTAAAAGAATAATATTCTTTAAAGCAGCTTGCCTGAGAGAAAAACATATGGAGTGGATAATTTAGTTCCATTTCCTGACCACATTTCCAAAGTCCTCCACCCGTCCAAGACAGGAATGCACATCAGCAGTTTTAGTGGCTCCACAGAGGCCCCCTAACTGCCCTAAACTACCCTGAGATTGAATAGTCTCCAAAACTGCTGAATACAATTTCTTTTAAGGCACACAATGAAAATCATGCAGATAGCCTAGTGTTTGGAAAATTCTGGAGAGGTGTTGCTTTCGATAAAATAATTTGATTCATTTTAGATAAACTCTATGGCCCACTTTCATAGAAAGGGTTTAGCCTAACCTGGGATTAGGCCATAGTTCAATTAAAACACTAAAGTAATTTTCAGAAACATGCCTTACTGGTGTGCATCTTAAGACAAACCAAAGGCTTAAATCTTAAATGTTTTAAGATCAGTCAGTGCAAGTTTTTTTTCTTTTTCGAATTAAACAGCTCAGATTTACATCTAGTCTAAGACTAGGGTTAAGCCTCTGAAAGCGGGTGTAAAAGTAGCAATAACAACAACATAAATTGTCAATACCGAAAGCTGTTTATATCATATTTTCCTCTTGACAATCCAATAGGATGGAGACGAAAGACGTCATGAGTAGAATTTAATCTTGCATGCGTTTATTTTATTTGTATTATTATTATTTATAATTATTACCTTCATACGCATTCGAAATAAAGAAAAGCAAAAAAGTTATTAACCACACGATGTCGCTGTTGCTGCAGTATTGGATTGGTTGATTGAAGGCTTGTGGTTGGAGAAAGTCGGTCAGTAAGGCAGGAGGCGGGGCGCAATTATGAAATCTGATTGGTCGCGCCTCCCACAGCCACAGTTTTCCTTGTATTCTTATTGGTCCTCGTTTAAACGCAGAAGTCGAGTGCGCCAGTGCCACTGCATCATTCCCATTAAAAATCGTGACGGTGATCTGAGCAATAATTATAGATATCCGGTCTTAATCTCTGAGGGAACATTAAAATAACTGGAAAGCACACGACTTATTTCCTGCCTGTGGCAAGCACAAAAACAATTTTTTTGTTATTTCACAATGTCCTTTCCAAAATAGGCCTGCAGTGTTTGGCAAATAAACACTTTCGCCTAGATTTAGGGCCTTATTATTGACATAATATAGCCTATGTGACTAACAAAAATGATAATGTACATATTTATATCTTATGAGAGAAGGAATAAATAATAAGGACATCTTTTAAAACATGTAACTTTAACTGAAATTTCTTAGTATCTGTCTTTACAATAAATGAGTGGCCTATTCTTTATCGTTTTAATTGATTTGTGCTGACCTAAATGTTGCTGACAGTGAACAAAATGACTTGCATCAACTTGCTGCTGAGATATGAATTAGTGGTGACGCATGAGACCAGATCTAGTACAGACCTCTCGAATCTGACAGGAAGTGGATGCATCATGGGTGTGTCAGCAATGTGAGAGTGGAAGTACAGTTACCGCCAAGAGCAGCGAGAAGCAGAACTGAACTACAGCCAGAACACACCATCCCAAAACCACAGAGGAGTTGTTGAATTTTCAATTCCCACAGATTTAAGCTCTTTAGTGCTTAGGAAAATGACAAAAACACTTAATCGTCAGACTTTAATAAAAAAAAAGGTATTAAATAAAAGTATTTTATGATAATCACAGTGTAGATAATTACTCACATATACATTTTTACACATTTTCCTTTTTCTAATTTTGTGTGGTTTAGCATACATTTCCACTAGACATGTACATATAAATGTATACAAAAACGAAGAAAAAGGAAGAAATTTTAAGACAAACATAAGTACAAAGACTTTGGCAAAAGAGTGCATTAATCTTTTACACAATAAGTAAACAAAATGTTCCATTGCAGAGTGCGAAATATGTGCAGCGAAGAAGACAGGAGTCCAGTGCATAATCACATTTTGCCCATGAGAGAATCAGCAGCCTTGCCCTCATAAAGTGAGTCCCTGCACAACATCAGTGAGAGTTCAGAGTTCAGTCTAAGAGAAGGTTAGTTCGAGGCTGGCAGCAACATGCTGACCGGAAGTGCTGTGCCAGCGGGCAAGGCCTTGGCTGTGGTGATCTTGTTGAGGTTCCGCACCTCTGTTTGCCAAGATGGGATCTTCTTGGTGGTCATGTGTCTCCGTGCATGCTTGGTGAGGTGATCACTGCGCATAAACCGACGGTCACACACCGGACAGACAAACTTCTTCTCGCCTGTGTGTGTTCGCCGATGCCGGGAGAGCTCATCCGATCGAGCGAATTTCTTATCGCATCCTTCCCAGTTGCAACTAAAAGGTTTCTCTCCTAGAAGACAGAAGACTTGTTAGATGACCTACTTAACTTAGACATTAGAACGTTACATTAAATATGCGCTAAACATTATTTACCTGTGTGGGTTCGGAGATGCGCCTTTAGGTGAGAGCTTTTGAAATAGGTCTTCCGACAGCCTGGGAAATTGCAGACGTAGTTGCGCCTGCGGGAGAAGTCGACCTGTGTGGCGCTGCTCTGTCCCGAAGGCACGTATACAGGTGCGGGAGCCAGAGGCAGGAGCTTGGTGTTGCCTAAGGTCATAACAGTCTGTTGGCACTGTGGAGACGAAGACACTGGTGACTGGGGCATTACGAACATCACCGTCCCCTGAGGCACTGGCGAGCCCATCAGGAGAGGTTGTGGTAAGAAAGGCTTCACCCCAGGGCTGGGCTTCTGAATAAACGCGGCTGAGATGACTCCAGGTTGGGCCACCGGGAACATTTGGCATATGATTGGCGGACTGGAGGTTGGGGGCGGTGACGGTGGAGATGATGTAATGGAGGGCTTATCAGCCTTAGAAGGCAGTCTGATGCTGTTTTGACACGTGCCTCCTGGAGAGGTTTCGGGTTGGTGGGACGAAGGAGCTTTCTCAGTCTTTTGTGGGTGGACAGCTTGTGGAATGTTCTGATATAAAGAGCTGTCGGCTGTGTGACGTATTACGCTGGTTGCCATTGCTCTGCAAGGTGGGGGTGTGGTCTTTTCTGTTGGGTGCTCAGAAGAGGGCATCTGTGTGATGGAGGCCATGGACAGGCTCGGACAGGGCCGGGCCAGAGGGGAGGGGGGGGCTGGCACTGATGTGGTGCTAGAGGTGTCGGTAAAACTTGGGCTGTGTGGTGGGGTCATGCACTGCAAGGACAGAAGACAATTAGAGAGTTAATTGGTGCACAACATGTTGGTACTATATATCATTAACTGCCAAGTTATTTCTAAGTTTTTGATTTATCGGTATCAATATTAGACATATATTGGCCAATATTGTATTCTACTTAATTAAGTTGTGCATGCTTTTAATTGTATTTAATTGTAAATGCAATTAAATGACTTTTGTCACATTTTTATAAATATTTTTTATTATTTAACACTCACATAATCTTCAAAAGCCCTAATAATTTAATACTGCTGTTAAATGTCTTGATTTCTTGAAATCTTGATTTTAGGGATGCACCAAAAAAAAGGCCAATAATACTATATGGCTGATTTTTTTATCTTTATGTTATGGCCGATAACCAATAAATGGTCGATAATTAAAGTAATGTAATTATAGTCATTAAATTATTACTTTAGATATTTAGATATGTAACGTGTTTATATTTAGAATTAATATACTAATATTAATTGTAATACTGTACATTATAATGTTGTAATGTCAAACTCATACTAATTTGGATTTAATATTTTATCTTTTATTTTTTTATACATTTTTATCCATAAGAGTCAATTGTGGAATGTTTATTATAGATCTGTTCGTCTCTCAGCATCATTATGGCCGAGGTGATTTGTGTAATCACAGTGAAGGAGCCTGTGCTGAAGTTCAGTTGCAGATGTAGCTTATCTCAAGACTACCACCTGTCTAGGGTGTCATAAAACCCTCCCAAAGTTTTCAGCACACAAATCAGGTCCTGATAAGAGCTTTGTGCTACACCATGTGGCGCCAGAGCACCGTGAGGTTCCCCAGAGTGAATGTTGACAAATTAAACAGAGCTTGAAGTGTACATATTTTACCTTCTAGCAGATAATTCGAACCAAAGAAGACTTACCAGTGAAGAGAGCGAGACAAAGTCCTTTGGGGTCTCTGGCGGTTCGGGGTGCAGGAGAGAATCGCAGGAGTCTGACGCTGGCGTGAGAGGGCGAGGTTTGAAGGCATTGGGTTTTGGAGACATCTGACTCCAGAAGCTCATATAGACCAGAGCTTCAGCAGCCTCAAGATCATTGTATTCCAGCACGCTGCACGGAGAGTGCTCACTGTGCTTTTTCCCTTCCAGAAAATCCTCACAGACCTCCATCCGAGCTCCCTGAGAAGAACCACAAGAAGACAACAAAACTTATGTAACGTAATGTGTTACAGGCGAAAGTAACAGGCGCTCTGGTTGTTTTGACACATACAGCTCAGCCGCTGAGAGGGTCTGAATGAGTCTTTCTCTGTCTTTATCTATTCATGGATCCAGAAGCAGTATGACAGTTTAACAGAGGAGCCCTTTTTAACACAGCCCGTCTGGAGGGACCCTCTAACACTAGACTGAAGTCACCTCCCACTGCCAAATAAAGCCAAAACAATGACGTGCTCACAAGCTGCCCATGTGAAACGGCTGTGAGCAAAACTTGAAACCCCCTGACAGACACGGGAACAGCCAGAGGCCAGAAAACTTTGCCTGATGCCAAGCCCCTCCCATCCGCTGCTCTTCAGAAAAATAACACCATTAGCATCCATGTGTTATTTTTCAAAGCATGGTTAACAAGGTGCTGTACACTTGATTGACTTCTGCAGAAATAGTGAGCATTACGATCATCTCAACCAGCCTCATTTCTTTATGTAATACAGTGCACTGCTGGGATATTCCATAAGCTGCTTTTTTATCCTTTTAAATAAGAATCCCAGATCAGTAAGGTTTGGACAGCACTGAGTACCAAATACTTCATTAGTGTTACACTAGAATTCTCATTAACGACAAAGGAGGCTAAAAACGCAATGACAGTAAAAGCTATATTTACCCAGACAAGCATACGCAGAAAATATAGAGACAAAACAATTCACATGTTAATGTTTACTGTCGTGCAGACGACTAACTGAGAGTTAACTAATTGAGGCTAACAGGAATAACGGTGCCCACAGACACTGAATGTTTGTAGACTACAAAAGAGCCTTGTTTATTATCACAGGACAAGTCAACTCAAGACGTCGGTGGTGATGGATGCATGTTTTCAGAACTTCACCATTTTTAGAAACTTTGTAACAATTCGTGACGCTGAGATAAATAGTTACAATGTAACATTTAGTTATAGTTGACGTCACGTTTATTAAAACACTATCAGCCACTGTCAGTAAATCATAAAATAACGCACAGGACATACATATAAATATTGTCTTATTAAATATTCCGGTCTTACCCCACATAATTCCTCCATGTTAGAAAACTGAGGCGTTGACATCTGCTCGAAACGTATGAAATAGAACTAAATGAAAAGTAGAGCAGAACAAAGACACGGAGCTGCTCCGCCCGTTCAGTGACGCGAGTCGCACCGGAATTCGGTTTGCCTTTACCAGCAGCTGAGTAAAACAAGCCCCAGGAAAAAAAAGAAAACAAAATTCACAACAGTCTGACGGGTGGCAACACGCCACCAATGAAAAACAAATGTGTGTGAGACCTTGACCAATGGTGTGAAGGCCGACGCGTGATCAGTGCGTGATAGGCGAGCGATTGGCGGAGCGGGGGTGCGTGGCTCCGGTGGGCGTGAGGAGGGAGTCAGCGGTGTCACTGTAAACTCGCTGAACTAAGAGTCAGGAACTGGGCGAAAGGTCGCAGCCTTTAGGAGCCGTGCGGTAGTGAAACATGCTTGTGTGTCTGCTCAGCTTAAACATGCAGGGACGCGGAACTATAACGTGCTTTGCTTGTAACTATTAATGACATTAATTGAATAGTTTAAAGATTGACTAATGCTTAGGATCCATGACAAATGAGGAGGAGTAAATTGGTGATTTAACCATCAAGGAAGAAGAATTGACATCTTTCTTGCACACTGTATATATGTATTTAAATCACTGTAATTTAATTTCAGACTAATGCGTTTTTATGTTTACTCCAAAAGGCAAGCTATATGAGCTATTTCTAATTCATTTACGATTGACACATACCTGCTGTATCATCTTTGTTTTTTTTCTACTTTTCTGTTACATGACAACAGAATGTTTTCTTCTCTTTAAGCTTTTTAATGAGAGTGTTTGTACCATCAATAGTTTGCCTTTTTAATGTATTTTTGAACAACTTAATATATCATTTTCAAATGCATAATTTACTCTTATAACAAGATTGCACACAGATGTGAAAGTTTAAACGTGAATGATGAAGCTCCAAGACATTCCAGATGCTTTACTGAACAGAAATAAATACAAACATGCATACATATCATTTTTGTATTTGCAGAAAAATTTTGATATTTAAAATGTATTAACTTAACCTAACATTATTAAAGCATTTTTATTTATTTCCCGGTTTCCAGCATTCGCAATTCCTTTTGCAATGTAACCGACTGTGTTAAAATCACAACACTTATTGTCCCGAGCAGTCTGAATGTTTACCCTCTGTATTGTTTAGTTATCATGCAGTGACACTTAAACATAAAAAAGAGCAACAACTATTATGATACTGCGCTAGTACAATATAAACCGTCTTACCTCAATCTCTGGTCTGATTTGAACCCAGTTAAGGGCCTTTAGCTAGATATAACCATCTCTGTGTATGATAATGTTTCTAAAATCCTTCTGTCTTGCCTGGATTTAGTAGTATTTAAGTCACACCCTCTCTGTGAGGATGGGGGGACAGTAACTCATCTGTCTGCTTTCAGAAGCAGTGACATTTAAGTGAGTCGATGTTAAAGGAAGTCATCCTGGAAAATGTCAGGATGTTCTTCTGATCACGGTGCCTGCAGGTGACAGACGATGCTGTAAAAGTGCTGTAGATGAGGCTGTTCTGTGAAAGGAAAATCTGTTCAGGGAATGTCTTTTTCAGTCCCTTCTACAAGTACACAGTGATACCGACAGACTGAGCATGAACACTGTCAGACTTCCAAGTATTTTATCTCAGTCATTTTGCCAGGCAATAATTTTAAAACTTAAATTATATATGAGTCTTTGAAGAGAATTTCACTGAAATGGGGGATATAAATGGAAAAATATGTTAAATGGGTAGTAGGAAACCAAATGTACAATGTCTAACTTTATAATATAAATATAAAACATTAATTTTACTGTATAATATTATGTTATTAAAATTCTCATTAAAATTATTCATTAGCAGTAATATGTTCATTTAATTGTAATTTTTGAAATACATGGTGGCAAAATTTTGGAACATTAGTATTTTTACCAGCTAAAAATTATTTTAAGTCAGTTATTTTTTATCTTTTGCTCTAGTGTGTCAATATCAGTTTTCATTTCCAAATCTTAATTTTGCCATTAATTGTAATAATCTAGTGAGATTTTTATTTGAACAAGGAGTCTGACAACAGCCAGAGACCTGATTTCATACAGCCTGCTTGAAATGACATGAAGAAACAAACTGAGACACACTAAATCCAGAAGAACTGTGACAACATCTCCAAGATGCTTCATGAGACCTTCCTGCAAAGCTACAGTAAAGGTGAAACTTTTTGCTGTTAAAATAATGTCATAAATAGATTTTCTGTATCAATGAACTTCTATTAAATACTAAATTAAACCAACAGTTAGTGTAACCATCCTTTAGCATTTAAAGCAGCCTTTGCCCTCGGAGCACTTCCTCATATTATTTCAGCTTTGCAGGTCAGTCTCTTGAAGCATCTTGGAGACGTTGCCACAGTTCTTCTGGATTTAGTCTGTCTCAGTTTGTACTGTTTCTTCATGTCTCTCATATTGGGTATAACTGCTTAAATAAATGAAATTGGTCAGATTGGTCCAATCACTACAACTGCAATATGAATACATGAAATTCAATATAATGTAATAGCTGTCTTACTACAGCTGCTTTACAGCAGAATTCGGATTTGCATCATTGATATGTGATTCTGTTACTTTCCTGTTTAATACTGCTCATGGGGACCATTTGACTGTTTTTTCCTCTTATCAGACATTCAATTTCAATTTGTAGTAAAAGTAATGCATTTTATGTCTGCAAAATTGAATTAAAAATGAAATAATTCCGCTTCTCTAGTGTATAAAGGTGAAAAATCTCCTCAAGTGGAAGTAAGGCCGCATGTCAGTTTGTCTATTGGTGTGCATGTTCAGTGGAGTGCATCACGTAAGCTCAGGCGGTCAGTGCTCTAGTGAGGAACGTGCTCTGCCAACGGCGAGCGGCGTGTGGGAAGTGTAGGAGTTATGATAGGAGCGGGAGGCATGTTTGTGATATAAGTGGGCCAGACTGAGAGCGAAAGGAGGGAAACTAGAGGAAAGGTTATGCTGTTCGCATCACCCATTTCCCAACCCGTCCCAAACCTCCCATCACCCGATACCGGTTCTCACATAACAGCTTCGGTCCAGAGAAGAGTGTGGCTCAGTTATTTTAAGAGGTGTTGAAAATACTACTGTGCTTGTGATGTTGTTGTATTATGCATACAATTTGCTGAATCTTTCCGTGTACGTGGCATAATGCTTTTAGTGTAATGCTTTTTCTATACACTACTTTACTTTTTTCTCTTATTTAGATTACCTAAAAGCTGAGGTTCTCAGAACGGATCAGTTGTCATTAAACATTATTGGCTGCATGAGTGTCTGTTTGTGTTGTGCGTGTGTGTCTTGGCAGCACTTATGGGCAATTCAGATGCATGTAGATCTCAACAGCAGGCTGATCAGCAGAAACTCCTCGCTTGCTTCACTACAGTGGGTGTGTATCTGGGTGAAAGGGCAACGTTTGAAACAGAAGGTAATTTTGGTTTTAAAACAGATACTGTTCTGTGGTATGTGAGGTGCTGAGTGGCGCATTTGACAAAGTCATCTGCTCTGCCATGTCTAGAGACTATACGTGACCTGTTGATGGTTACAAATGACAAAGCAGGTTATACTTTAAAATTACATTTATTTTATGTAACATAGATGCATTTTCATTTTATACACAATTTATACATATTTTATACACAATTTATACATAGATACATTTTCAAACCACTTGTCTAATGTAGAACACTTTCCTTTTTATTTGATTTATTTAAATCCCATGAGTGTAATTCACTGAGTCCTGATGAACCAGACAAACCTGTTGGTGGTCAAATGAAGTCTTATTCATAGCTTTTTTAAGCTATACTGATCATCTGATATATGGTTCGTCACTACTTTCCAGTATTTTCCCTTGCTAGATATGGGAGTTATGAATAAAGTGTTTTTTTTAGCGATTTTAATCTTGGTGTTGGTGTTATCTGTGTTCTCAGTAGATTTCATGTAGATGGAGGTGTTTAGGAACACCACTGTCTTAAATGCATCATTACGCGTTTATGATTTATTTTGCAAGCTCTAAGTCATAAAGATCTGCATTGTCTGCATCGTGTGCAGAAGTTACACAACTAACACTTTATGGTGTTCTAAAAATTAAATATAAAGACAATTTAAGACAAATGTAACCAGTATAGATTGGCATAAAAAATTATCATAAAAATCTGTAATTCCACATGAAATAGCCTGTAAGACACATTTCCAAGTCCAAATGTGCAAAGAAAAATATCTAGTTTTTTTGGTTTGTTTTCAAATGACCTTTATGGGTCAAAAAATATTTATGTGTGTGTAAAAAACAAAGCAGGCTCCACCTCCAGTGAAAACAAACAAACAACAACAATAATAAAAAAACCTTTACCAAACCATAAACAACAGGTGGAAAGGAATGACACCTATAGGAAAAAGCTATTTGAAAACAATGTAATAATAATAATAATAAAAACACTTTCTTTAAATTGACAAGAGTATTGTCAAAAAGCCTTCTGTGTCATCCAAAGTCAAGAGCAAACTTTAGTGAGAGTCAAAAGCACAGGGAGCATAAGAAACAAGTGCACATGTACAGTATTTTTATCCAGCAATCATCTTACTGAAAGTTACATTTAGCTGAATTTATTGCATTCATGATAATTAAAGCATATAAGATGTGACTGATACAAAGCATGTTGTATTGTATCGCACACAAATGTATTATCAAATCAAAATCACTTTTATTTATATAGAGCTTTCAACAATACAGATTGTAGCAAAGCACTGAACATTATCAAATAGGAGAACAGAGTGATGGAAATGTATAATGACAAGATTAAACTATTTATTTATCAAAACAAAAAAGGACAATAATCACTAGAAATTAGGTGTCCTCAACTAAGCAAGCCA
>JAUMHI010000061.1:11857351-11882082 GCA_032359435.1 Enteromius unitaeniatus
CTTATAGGTGTGATAAAGATCATCTCTTTTTGTTGGTACACTGAGAAACAGAATAAAAGAGAGACAGACTAATATTAGCCTAGATGCTATATTTTTTACGATGTAACGAGTACATCATGTGTTAAGGGGAGTGTTCCCAGTTCCGGCTGATCTAATGCAGCCTAACAACCCTTTAACGGATTTGATAAATAAATGTGTATTAATGTGTTACGTGTAAACCAGAGTAAAGAGATGTGTCTGTAATCTAGATTTAAACTGACAGAGTGTGCCCGCCTCCTGAACAGTGTTAGGGAGATTGTTCCAGAGTTTGGGTGCTATTATATAAACTATTGAACAAAAGCTTGGAATCTGTATGTTTTTTGAAAGATGTATCTTGTGCTCACCGATGCAGTGTTTGTTTGATTAGAAATAGCCTACAGTAAAGACTGTAATAATGTAGCAGTTTAAAATAAGTTTTCTATTTAAATATAATATAAAATAACAAATATAATGTGATACTATAATAGCTTAGCTACATTGTCTGAATCATTGTCACATGATCCTTTAGAAGTCATTCTAACTAATGCTGATTTGCAAGACATTTCATATTATTAGCAATTTTGAATGTTACTGAATGTTAATAAATCTTGTAACATGTCTAGTAACTTGATCAATTTAATACATTATTGCTTATAGAGATATACAGTATAACAGTGGCGGTATCCAATTTAAACCAGACTACGTTGTTGTTCTTTTTTTTTTCTTTTTTTTTTGTTGAGCTATTTCAAATTAAATACCCTTAAATGTAATCTTTTTTTGGGTCACCAGAAAAGATTCAAAATTGTCAAGTAAAAATATCTATAAATATATTTATTTATTATCTGTTTGTTTGTTTTATTTCCCAGATAAACTCAAGCACAAATCATATAATAGATAAGATAGATTGATTTATTTTAACATTTTTTACACCAGGTGTGTGCTTAGTCTTTTGTAATGGGCCCAGCTTAGCTTCTGTCAGTTAACAGCAGGCCGATGGCCAAGTCAGGAAGACCAAATCAGCTAGGTAGACTTTCAGTGTGACATACTTCAACCGTCGTAGTGACCTATAAATAACCCAACGTCTGTGTTTGAAAAATATAGGCCAAGGTAAACAATGGCAGTGTCTCTTTACAATAGGAATGAAAGTTAGCCCTGTCAGTCAGCCGTCAGAGCGAGTGAAGGGTGTGTCCGTGCTGAGGACTGAGGTGCGCTGACTCACAGGCGTAAACACTCACAGCTGCGGATTGGACCAGGATGAGCATATTCTTCCTCCACATGCTGTCTTTGTGAACAAATTCAGCCATTATAGCTCAAAGCAAGGTGTTCAGAGGTAGAATGTCTGGTTTCGAGTAAAGATTAACCACTGACAGGAAGAGAGGAAATGAAAAAAAACAGAATCTCTTCACAGATTCTCACCACGGGGCTTTCTTTTTCCGGCATTTTACCAACTTGAGTACAAACAACTACTGTGAATGAGAATGGATTAGGACAAGAATGTTAGCAAACAACATAATGGGTTATTTTGTGTGTGTGTTTGTGCAGACACATACAGGAAGAACAGGCTATTTAATACCCTTCCTGACCTATATTTTAACATTTTAAGTGTGTCAAACTTCCCACAGGTCGAAAACAAAGTCATTACCTTTTTTCTCTTAAAGCTATAGTAGCCTATAGTTTGTCACACAAAAGTATCAAGTATTACAACAAATATATAAAACACTTTCTTTCTGGTTTTATTTTAGAGTCTTCTCTAAAAAGCCTTGAGCTTATTTAAATGCTATAAAAAAGCACTTATCCTTCTTACATTTATTATGTGTAAAGACGCAGCCAAATCTGGTACTTGTTTTAGTGCAAAGCTAAGAACATGATGTGACAGAAAAAAAGAAAGTAGTTGTGTCAAATTTCCACAGAAATGTTCAAATCAGAATTCTGAAGGTTCATGTTTTTCTGTAGACTGAAGTAATGGCTGCTGTAAACAACGAGAGGAGGTTAGTGAAGCCAGTACTACAAGGTTGCGTAAGGACAGAAGTGGTTTGTGGAAAATTGTGGAAGAAAGATGGAGGTGTAAAACACAAAGGAGATGGCTCACCGTATTGTTGTGACACTAAACGTTCCTAGTAAAATCTAACCAGATCTCTTGTTTTATGGTGAAGCCCATTCACAAAGATTATTATTATTGTTTATTTATTTTTTGTTTTGCATTCTGTTTATGTGTGTGTCTGCAGGAATTCAAAAATGTAGGACATTTACAAAAACTTAAAAAATCAATAAAATAAATAACTAAATATATGTAAATATACCGTAAAACTATCTATCTATATATATATATATATATGGTACCAAAATACATATAAAAGCATTATTGTAGCATAAATGAAAGAAGAAAATATTGATATAAATAAATAAATATAAAACATAATTATAAGTACAATACAAATATTAAAATAAAATAAAATAACTAGCTCTCCTCCCTGGTGAAGAGTGTTTTTTCCCTAACTGAGACTGAGGGGGTATTTGAGGTCACTGCTGATTTGAGACACTCTGTATTTAGACCGCCCACTTCCTGTCCACCAGACAGATGGGATATTGGAGCACAGCCTGTTTCCATGACAACTCTTTTGGATACAGCTAGCTGAAAACCACAAGACACACATACATAAAATACAAGGGCCCAAGTGGCTTTTATTGGAGCTTCAGATGTGTATCTGATACAAAAAGGAAACATGTCCGTCTAACAGTAAAGAAGCAAAGGAAAACGATATCTGTGTGTGTAAGAACACTTAAATATGCACATTAAATCCAAATCAGACATTAACAACAAACTACAAACATTCCCATTTGCATAAATAGATCATTTAGAATGATTCCATGTAAAAATTTAAAATAGTATAGAAAACTTTCATAGTTATAAAAAAGTCCCATCCCAGTATGTCAATAAATATATACAAAAATGATACAGAGAGCATCAATGATCAGTTACATTTAGAAAAATCAATCAAAAGCTGTACATTTAATCAGAAACAATATATTTTAGAAAGGGGAATGCATAACCAGAAGTGAAATATGAATTATAGCTTTAGCATGTGTACTGAGGTCGGTACAATCAATATAACAGTACTTTATAGGGGATTATATTATGGTTACTGCATAACCAAATAAACTAAATCTGACTATTTATTTAATGGTCTTTAAAGATACTTGCACGCACTTCCTGGCATAGTAACTTTGATAATCATGAGCTACATTAGCACTGATCTCAAATTTAACAAAATCACAGTTAATTTGCTAAAAATACAAAATAATGTGCTTATAAATCTGTTGTGTCATTTTGTTAAAATAATAATAATAAAAAAGGTTTATACTGGTTTTCTATGGATCACATTTTGAAAATGCCTTCTGAAGGATTCATCAGAGGGCCTGTCGTATGGACCGTAATTTGTTCATATAAGGAATGACAGACTTTGGGAAAGTCTAAGGTTGAAAACTGGTCAAATGAAAGTCACATGAGCGCCCTTTGACACTGCATATCATAGAGTTGCTGAGCGAGAGATAATATACTGTACTCACTAAATACTGCTCAGGGTTATTAATATCAATACAGCGAAGCAATGATGATTCCCCAAACCTATTTCACTACAACTTATTCATTCATCCTTTTTTGAGATTAGCATCTCCAGTGCTATGACTTTAAAGAGGAAAATTAGTAGTACATTGTAATTGTGAGCTCTCTTTCGGCATCACAAAACAACTGAGAAGGTATAAAAAGACAGCTATCTGCTTATACTCAGGTAAAACAGAAAATATGGCTCAAAACCTTCAAGGTATTTGGCAGAAATACATCTGTAAGAGCGATTCTATTATTTCACTCTCAATTCACAAAGTACTTAGGCTCATATACTGTATTATGTCACCCAAAAACTGTTTGTTAGACTATATTAAAAGATGACAGGGTGTCTCTGAGGGATCTGTTGTATCCTAATAGAGCAGGAAGCCTGGTGTAAACCAGTCGGTAGGATCTTCAGATCTCTGTCAGAGTGAGCTTAAACATTCCTCCCATTTCCTCCATCTGGATCTGGAAGGTGTCTTCGTTAGAGTAGTGCTTGATGATGTTGTCGTCCATGTTTACCAAGATCCTGAAACGAACCAGAGATAGAGGGACACTGTGGTTTAGTTTTACCTCTAAGAGACTGATCAAATGGTTAAATTGGGTCTGTTAATATGGTAATTTAGTAAAATTATTAGTAAAAAAAAACATTTAAATTAATTTGCTATAAAAATGTAATGTAATAAAAATTAAATACATTTTTATTTATTTGAATAAAATTATGCCATTTTTTATTTCTTTATTTTCTTTTAATTTATTAATATGTCACTAGTTTCATTAAATTCATTATTTATAATCATTAAAAATAGAAAAAAACTAATTAAATAATAAATTATTTGGAAAATAATAAAAAATAAAAAATGAATACATTTTAAATATAAAGAAAAATAAATAAATTCTAGCAAATTAAAATTGAAAAATGAATTGAACACACTAGTTTAAAAAGAAATCTTACCCTTTCTTGCATTTCTTGCAGACCTTTCCCATCTTTTCAAGAGGAACATCATATTTCTCTGAAATCTGTTGAAGAACAAATCCATAAGCAGGAAGTTCAGTCTATCAACGTGTATTCTTAATTACACAGCAGTATTGACAGCAACGGCTTATTTCAGTAACTCGGCACAATAATAATGAAAATGTGTATGTATTTCTTTGCAAGTACACTTATATAATTAGACTTTTAAAACGGCTGAAAGAAACACTGTTACTTAATACAAGGTGGTTACAATAAAGCAAATCCATTTTAAAAATCACAAACGGGTCCCTTCCTTTAAAAGGATAATTCAAAGAAGCTATCTTCAGACATTAATTAAAGTATCTTCTTTAATGTCAGTGACAGAATTTTGAGTCAACTATCTAATTCGGTGAGTAACGCAAGACTATGTACTGATTAAATGGAACATTTGTAGGCCTAAGCAAGTTTTTAAGCCAACTACTATCAAAGTTCATCTTATTTCGGGATACGTGTAGTTCAGTTTAATGTTTTCCCAACCCCCCCTGACTTTATCCTAACATTCCCTCTTGTGTTGTGTTAACAAGTGTTGCAATGCTTGGGTAGTGTTGTGTTATGCACACTACATAAAAACACACACGCTTTCTTATACCGGTCACAGGAACCTCTCCAGCTCTTGCCAGTTTGTGATTATTAGATGGGTGTGTTCTGAGTGTGCTCTCCTGCAATGTTTTAATGCAGACGGCCTGCTGACAGTTGATCTCCTGCTACGTAACTCAATGTCCCCATTAAATCACCCAGCTTCAGACTCTAATTTCAGGGACTTTTCTGCACTGGCCACATGTTAGTGCATTTCTCTGGCATCTGAATTTCTCTGGGAGGTTCTCCGCTGCATTAAAAACGTAGCTGTGGGTTTGGATGGGATGTATAATGTTTGGGTGGGAGCTTTCTTGGAAGAAGTATTCATGTGTTATTGTCTGTTTGTGTGGCGCAAGCGATGCATTACTAAACAAAATTATACTGTTATAATGTTTAGAACATTTTCCGTGACTGTGTCCTTAAATAACCCTGAAATAAAGGAAGTGAACCTGAATTAGAACCTGTAGTAGATTTTCATTTCCGAAAGAAATTTGAGTGGTTCTTGCCTGAAGAAAATGCTGTATAGCAAATATTTTAATTAAGTTAATAATTTTAGAATTATTCTAATGCTTTAGCATTTTTATGTATTACCATTTTAATAAAATAGGGATAGGGATACCTTTTGACATGCACTATATTGGATTTATTTTTACAAAGCTCATTGCAATGCATTATGGGAATGTTTTATGGTTGATATTGCACATAAGCAAACAATGCAATACAATATAACAAATATTTTCATATGTAAACCTAAATAAGTAGTTGTATTATTTTAGCATCTTAATTTGACCGTTACAGATAATTGTTGTTGTTATTAAATAAAAATATATGTTTTATGGACAATTATTTTGGATTTATTTTTATACTGATGAGAATGCTTTAGGTGGTGCAATTGAGTTGATGTTAGCCTGTTGTTAATCTAATACAATAATAAGCATAAAAACACAAAGCACACACACATATTTTAGCAAATACCTCTGAATTATTACTATGATTATTATTATTTTATCATCTTCATTTTATTATCATTACTATTGTTGCAGTTAAATAATAATAATAAAAAAAAAACACAAAAAATGTATTGGATTTATTTTTTACATTAAGCTCATCAAAGTGTATTTTGAGAATGGTTTAGTTGACGCAATTGATTTTAATAGTTTGATGTTAGCATGTTACTAATACCATAATTCACGAGTTCGAACCTGCCGGGAACGAAATAGTAATGATAAGCGAGGTGAGTTTGGCGTGCTGTCCGAGGAGGAGCAGGGGCAGAGGAGGAGATAATGAGAGAAGGGGTTTAGGCTATTTATAGGGAGTGATGTAAGATCTGATAGGGAGATTGGATGATTGGTGATGAGTGGGCTGTTGATACCTGTGCGTTCTCCTCCCGAAATTTGTTCGTAAACATCATTAAGCATAAAAACACGAAGCACAATCAAATATTTCAGGACATAAATCAGACCTTTATTTATTTACTTATCTATTTACCTACTTCTACTTTTTTATGGATACTTTTTAGTGTCTATTATACTACACTAGATACTCACCACAGTGCTTAATGGGAATGTGTGTTCACCATTTCCTAACCGTATCCACCTTTTTCTTGACGTAAAACTGGGCGCAGCCATTTGTAAATTCTATGAGTCTAGCTTCCGGTCTCATCCAGCTATTTTTAACTGTTCAAAACAGTTTGTTTTGCTGCATGATATTGAAAATGATTATGTTATTTTAATGTGTTATCTTAATTATGAACACACTGGTTTGCAGTGCATTTACTGCACATTGTTATTCCCCTTGTTATTTACCTATAGTGTGTAACTAACTGGAAGCCTCACCCAGAGGCTTACTTCCGTGTTGAAGAAAAAGATGGATTTGATCAAAAGTGAAGCTTGCCTTAGCAAACGGCACTAATAAGGTCGAATGTGGACATTTGGGAAAAGAGTAGTGAACTCACCGCTTCCACCAGGCCTTTCAGTGTGGGAGTTTTCAGCATAAGAGCATCAAACACCTCCTCTGCCTCCTTGCGCACATACAGCAAAACTGCAAAGGCAGAGAAATGTGGTCAGCTATGGTCACTCATGCACAAACAGCAAGCCCAGTTTTCTTAAAACTGAGGTCAGACTTGGAAACCAAAATAAACTAGAAAGTAAAGTCCAAGCCGCCTGCCAAGGCTTTCATGCAGCAGATGATTTGATATGCACTTCTAATGCATGCCTTTAATAACCTTGTGTCTCACATGCTGTTCCCTGCACTTGGGGGTTGCTGCTGATATCTATAAACACCAGTGCTGTCCTCTCCTCCCCTTTCACCCAAAAACCCCAGAAGGACTGGGCAGCGTCCCAAACCATTACTGGGAACACGGAGCTACAGCAAGGGAGGTTCAGTGATGTGGACAGTCCGGAGTACACAGATTACACACATTACATCCTATTCCAAAGCCGACGTGTTGCCCTTGGCAAAAGGTTTGGTTAAATCCACCCACACATGTCTGACCGTGACTGCTATTGGATAGATAAACAAGCAGAGGATGACCACAGACAGATGAGGCATCTTGTTGGGAGGGCTAGCAGCCTTCGATGACCAGGAAATTTCCGTTCTTTATTTACTAAATCCCACAGATGTTTGATTCAGCATCCTTTGTTAAAATGATCCAAGCAGCAGTGATTGCCACTGAAATGTTGAGACAGATTAGTCTGTAATTAGGACCTATCTGGGTACAAACAATAGCTCTGTTTCAAAACCTAGTCAGCTGAATCACTGCCTACTACCCACATAGACAACTGCAGCATCCTAACATCATGGAGGCCCATAAATGACTGATCAGAAACACTGGACAGAGTGACTCAGCACATCACATACTGTAAACAGTGCCCCAAACACGCAGTTAATTAAAAAAAACTAAAGTTTGATATGAGCAAGAGCCTACCCAGGCACATTGGAAATATGTGCATCTATGTACATTTCTGCGAAACTCAAAAAATTTACCTATGCGTACGAATTACTGCAGTTTCCAGTTGAAGTGAACACTAGAGGCAGTAAAACTCCTCTTCACATATACAGGGCAACAAGTTTTGAGTAAGAAACCCTAATGTGTGCACAATTATTTGCAGAATATTTTGTTATTTAAACGTTTTAACATGCTGCATGCCCTGAAATCATGCGCTTTTAAACATTAGGTTTGCATTCGTTAGTGTGGTTTGGTGCAAGGGGTGTTTTTCTACCACAACGATTTTCAAAAATGAATGTTTACTAAATGTTGTACTTATGTACAATTATTATATGTATACAATTACTTTTACAACTTGTTTATTTGTTTACAATTTGTGCAACTGTTTATGATTTACAATGATTAAATAATAGATTATTGTTTACATTACAATAAAAATATATTAAACTATTTTATTATTTCTTACATCATGTCAGAACTACTGTAATTATGAGTTTCTGACTTGTAAAAAAGTCCTCTTGTAAACAACCTGTGAATTTTCTGTGCTGTGACTTGCATCATGTGACTGCTGTACCACCTGACTGGTGCAAATTGGGTTTGCTGTTGATAGTTGTAGCCACAGGAATGCATAATTCTTAGTTCGTGGACATGAACTCCTCCGAGTAGAACGTCATCTCATAATTACAGTACTTACCGCAAGCATACATTTAAAACCAACATTCCTCCCTGAAAGTCTTCCATCTTGATTTTTTTATTTTTACTGAGCATACTGCAGTGCATTATGGGATTGTCTTTTCCATGAAGGATAGATGTGATATTGCTTAGAGTTAGTCAAAAACAACATCTTAGGAGATATCCTTCATAGGCAGCTCACTAAATTTTTGAACAGAGCAAATGTGTTTTGAATTAGTGATGTTTTTGTGTGTGGTTACTCACAAGCAACCAAATGGCATTACACCATAACAGTGCCTATACTATAGTGCCAACAATACTAAATAAACACAAAAATACCCCCAAAAAATCTGTCTCAGAGAAAAAACAAATGACATATAACCCAGTTCCAGTTAAAACACACCTCTTTTGGGCTCATCCACTCTTGCCAGCTTATTGGGAGGTGATCCAAACTCGTCCTCCGTATAAGGTAATCTCTTCATAGCTGAGCTGAACATTAAAAGAAGGAAGAGAGGAGACGATGAGAAAGATGCAGAAGACGAGTTCTGAGAAAACCTCCATCCCTATAGAAAAAGGTGGCGCTAAGTACATCATTACCCAGGACACAAACAGCACATTTCCTGGAAACGCTGTACAGGGAGCAATGCTTCAGGCAGAGCTAAAGGCCGTTTTGCTCTAATAATGCACATTTTAAGCCCTACCCTGTCTTGAATAAACATCGCTGACTTAAATGAGTACAAAGTAGGCAAATGATAGAAACTCACCCCTCCTCTGAGTCCTCCGGAGAGAAAGGCTGTAATGAGAAAGCCACAAAAAAATCTTAATAACATTCATTAACAAATACCTTTAATATTTTAGAAAAATGAGGCATTGGAAAACCAGGGGGCATTTTCTAGGCCAAGAGCCCCATGTATTCTAAAAATGTTGCCAGTGTTAAAAAGTTTTAGCTCTTCAGCTCAATTACAGTATATTAATAATATCATGCAGCACAACTGTTCAATATTGATGATGATGATAATAATAATTATAATAAATGTTTGTGAGCACCAAATCTGCATATTAGAACAACTCCTAAAGGATCATGTGACACTTAAGACTAAATAAATGAATGCTACTGAAAATTGGGCTTTTCCATCACAGGAATACATTACATTTTAAAATAGATTGTAAAGAAGAAAACTTGTAATAATATTTCACAATATTATTGTTTTCTACATTTTATTTCATTTTATTTTATAAATGCAGCCTTGGTGAACAGAGACTATACTGAATACAGGATATTTACATACTTTGCCATGAAGCTCACATTTAAAAGTTCGTTTTAATTTTACTTGATGTATTTTATTTTTGGAGGAGAATTAAACATTCAGTTGAACTGCTTCATTTTGTTTGCCAAAAAATCTGTTTAAGATGAAACAACAGTTTCCAGATCCCCTGCAGGACGACCACAGACCCCCTGTTGAAGACCCCTGGGTTAAATCATTAACACATGCTAACACGGTTAACCTACTTGGAATGATTAATGATGCGCTTGTAAATTGAGACCAACCTTTTTTTCTTTTTTTGCTCTAGGTCCTGCATACAGCAATGCAAACTCATCACAAAATACCCCCAGAGCATAAATCTGAACAATAGCAAAATGCACTGTATAGCACATTAAATCTTTCCACAGCCCTGAACTCACTTTGTTTGTGTGACACTAGAAAAGTATGGCAAAGTTCACTTTTCTTGATCTTGATTTAAGTGAAGAACAAACAGCCAGAGGGTTTATTTTTGGATCTAGATATACTTTGGGTTTCAATGTCACACAAGAACTGATGATCAAAGGTCATGTTTAAGGACACTGTCTAACATTTGCTCTCCTGTGTGTCATGTGACTTTAGGTGACCAGGTTTTTGAGTCAAAGGTGCATAGCGAAGTTAATGGAAGGATTCTAATAAGAAGCTGAGCTGATTTAAAAATAACTTCCAGGTCTAAGACATGTGAGTCAGTGATGGGTACCACTGATGTTTATGACCGGAATGGTACACTGAGCTAAGCTGGTGCGGTACATTATGCATGTTTTGATTTATTAAGAAACCGTGCGTGGGCTTAAGAAGTGATCTCTTGCCAAGAATCCTCTGATAACAGCCAATCCCATGCCATAAATGGCAGATTTCATAACCGTGAGAAATGACTGTATTCTTTCCAAATGACTGCATCATTCTGGTCACCGTGACCCAATGACAATCTGCTGTTTCTGTGAAATGTTTCAGCAGTCTGCACTTACACATGCAATAAAGAGCACCGAAATGATGGTGTCAATATGCTTTTACCTACAGCCACTTATATGTAAATGATTATAAGGAACATTTCTGCTAGGAGGCTTCATCATAGAGGCACTGGCACATAGATAATTAAGACTTTTTGAGTATTAAGAGACCACGCATCATAATCTTAAACATATTTTTTTAACGCTCCCAAGAGCATTACATATGCTTATTGGGATTTAATGCATTAATGCTTAATTATACTTAATGCTTAATTACTTTCCTTAATTTTATGTAAATAAAAATAAGTCAATGTTTTTTAAATATGCAAGTAAAACAAAAAAAGTTGAATGCAGATATATCATGTATTATTCTATAAAATTTTGTTTATATATTTTTAGAATTTAGTAATAAAGTATTTCATAATTAAATAATAATATATAATTTATCATAATATATTATGATATTTACATTTATATCATAAAAAGGCAATCTAGAACATGGGCTCTTTGATTGAATGTTCCAAGCCACTGAGTGCATGATTTTACACCATTTGTATTGAATAACCCACCACGTACAAGTTCTTTTAATGGGAAAAGGTGATAAACTGTTCAAACAAAAGCCAGGCTGCCCGATCTTTTTTCCCATTACTAAAATCTTACATCAGCATTTTCTGATGTCACTCCTTTTTCTCAGACTGGACCATCTCAGATAAGATTCCGGATTGCTATTGCAAAAGTTGCAATTTTAGTGCCATGTAGACATAAAACAGAAACTGGAAAGTCGCTGAAAATCAACTTAAACTTTATGATTGTGCTCACATGCTGCAAAAATACATTATCGTACATTCTCATATCTTCTTATCTTATCACCAGTGCACACATGCAATGTGCCATAACACACGCTGCATAATCTACATGTCCAGCAGCTGTGTACTTGTAGAGTTTAAGTTTCTTGAGTCTGACAGTGATGGAAATGTTAAAATGCTGCATAATCTTTTTAAAAATTGTATGTGGCGGATCTATAAAGCTTATAAGCACTTATTGGCCCCCAACTGCTGCAAAAAGGTCCTTTGAAGCTGATAACTTTCACTGTTTTTCTGATATTTATAATTGTCAAATTGTACTCACATGACGCTGAAAGGTGGAGAAATGGATGTCGGGAATGAAAAGAACAGGCTGCGTCTCAAAGTCCACCATTGTCTTGAAGATGGTGATGTCGCTGCGCTTGTGCAGAAGGGGAACCTTAACATCTGGCCCAACTGAGAAAAATGGAGCAAGGACAGAGTGAAAAACACCACTTACTCATGCTCTAGTCACACGTTTGTACTTTAAAATACCAGCAAATCAATTCAAATCTACACATGGAAATAAAAACCTGAAGCTGTGCTTACAGTTTCCCAAAGGAGGGTTGACGTCAGGGCACTTGCCCTTCCTACGTGACTGTTTCCTCTCCTCATCACGGATCTTGCGTTCTGCACCCTTGTCACAGAAGACCTTAATCTGGCAGTAAGCGCGGTGGATAGGCTTATTGCTGCGGTTGTTGTAGCTGTAGGTGTCGATCTGTAGGTTGAGCGGTAGGCCCTTTACTCCCTTCTGAGAGGAGAAGTCTGTGCTCAGGCAGTTCACTGAGATGAAGATCTGACGAAGGAAGAGAGGGAACAATTAAATGCCATGAGAACATCACTTGTTACAAATTTTTTCGTTGGATATAAAGAGCATTGTCATGCTCAGTTTAACATAATTTCTTTAAATTATGTTGAACTGAGCATGGCAATATATATGTTTTTATTATTTGGAAGAATATATGTAAAAAAAAAAAAAAAAAAAAAAATATATATATATATATATATATATATATAAAAATAATTGAAAGTACAAGCAAGAAAAAAGCTTAAACTGCAATTTTTTTAGTCTTAAACTTTATTCACTGTGTGGATAGCTTTGCTTGTATTGAACTTATTAATACTGTTTAATGTGTGTTGTTTGTCGCCCCCTTTTGAAAACAGAATAGAATTACATCAGCAAATATTGTTTTTCTCAGACTTCGGGTTAAATTCCAGCACTCCAGAATTGCTGTTTCACCATGGTCTATAAAACAAACTTAATATATCATATAAGTGAATAATTTAATTAAAACTGTAAATAATATTTTTGTAAATAATGCTTCTTATATGAAGCGTGCAACATGTTTATACTGAAAAATAAATTCTTTGATGGATATAAAGTAGACATTTTCTTTATAACAATGTATAACAACATTTGATCAATTTAATGCATCCTTACTGAACAAAAGTTAAATAGTAAATCTTCCTGCCCCTAAACTTTTTGTGTATATATACAACTCCAACAGCATGCGTTCATTCCTACCAAAGCAAAATTGACTTTAACTTTATTCCAAGACTATAAAGCATATTACGTAACAATAGATTATTAACAAAAGACAAAATAAGAATTACAAACAAATGTGGTCAAATATTTGCACAAGAATGCACTCAATGCGCTTTCATTTTAGATTTCTCTAAAAGTCCGCTAGGGGGCGCAACAAACCCATTCCTACCGTTCTTTACCAAACCTCTCAGGGTCTTGCCCTTTCTCTCTCTCCACTTTCTGTTTCTCTTGTTCTGTCTTTCCCAAGAACACAGAATCTAAACCACTCCCACATAACACAGCAAACAGTCAGCACACAGAAGACTGTGCACACGGATGAGTATCCTACAGCGCCGGGCTTATCTTATGATCTGCATCCTGGTTACGGGACAACACTGCTCAGTGCAAAAATACACTATTTCAATTTTTAAACTTTGGATTGTTTACTTTAATGTGACTAATAAGAACTTTAACTACATGAATGCACAACAAGGACTATTTCTCAGACAGATCGGCTTCAGCTTAGAAAACAACAGAAAAATCAAAAACTAATCAGACTGAGGCAAAGGATTTGAACCAAAATCTGTTTGTCACTTTGCGACAGGTTTAACCCGACTAGTCTCAACACACTCGTCAAACAGGATTCCTTTAGCTGTCAGTGCTCACTGCTCCCCCGTCAGAGTTTCCTCATTCTTCATGCCATTGTTAGGCCCATCAGTTCAACCCAAAATAGGGCTGTCAAGCCTAACGATCTGAGAACTAATCAATTCAGTGTTCACATAATCCTAATCTCACTGAAACAACACATATCTATCAGTCCAGCATCTTTAAAAAATACAAAGTAAAGGTATTGGCAAGTATTAGGAAACACTGATGCCCAGCTCAAGTAACTAAACTAATCTTGGAAATCCCATTCTTCACGCTTTCTTAGGATATTTCTTAATGTTTCTCAGGAAACAGCACAATTCTGTTAGCTTTTTTATGTACTCCAATTTTATGCATATGGTATATTTTGAGTGTAAATCTTCATGTTAGTCATACTTTTCCTAAAAGGTCATGTCTATTTTAAGATCCTTTATCCGCATACCACAAATACATACCTAGGAAATGAACACAAAAAAATAGATGCTTGCTATAATTCACCTGTTAACTAAGTCACTTATTTTCTTTAACAGATGTCAAAAGGCAAATCAAATTAAAAAGCAATCATTTTGTTTATTGTTATTTTTTCACAAAAACAATGCAGACATTAGAAGTTCCCTAAAATGTCTTTACCTTTGCTTCCTCGCTGATGTCCCACGTGAATGAAATGGCATTATATGAAATCTCCTCAATATTGCTGATGGTATTGAAACTTTCTTTGTAATCCGCTGTGGGTGACAAGAGAGGCTTTATTAAGACAAGTGGACGATTTATATTTCATAAGAGAACAGGTAAATGGGGAAGGGAATGTGTTGTATCATAATTTAAAATCTTAGTTGCAGACATTTGTAAGGCTATATATAATAAAGGTAAAATCAAGAGTGTTTAATAATTAATTAGTAAAAATAATTAATCATTGCTCTTTTTTTTACACATATGTTGGACATTACTAGTAAAATATTGTGACATTAAAGGCATAGTTTGATAACGGCCATTGACTTCTATAGTGTTTTTCCATACCATAGAAGCCAATGGCTACTGTGAACTGTTTAGTTACCAGCATTCTTCAAAATATCTTCTTTTGTGAAGAATTATACTTAGAACAGCATAGAGGGTGAGTAAATGTTGACAGAATTTTGAGTGAACTGTCCCTTTAAATCTTACAGGGTACTTTCCCCAACTTTCATTGAAAGCGAGATAATGTTGTGTACCCTTTCATGTTTTACAGTGCTCATCTTTTATGTGTTGTGTTCTTTGTGGAGGTCATTGATGGCTCTCCCCTTGACCTATTGTCTAGTCCCCACCTCCAGCCCCCTGCATCTACTTTGTCTATATGACTGTTTGCTATCTGTACTCGTTACTCCACCCTGAAGTACACTGGACCAAGAGAATCAAAGAGACATGAATGTATGAGTGAGATCAGTGATGGTGTACTGATACCCCAAGACAAAGACTTCTCACCAATATCAATGCATCTCTGCTTGGCCGTGTGCTGTCTTGAGTGCCAGTATTTCCAGTGCTTGAGTTGGTCATCTCTGGATTTCTCTTCTCCAAACACTACCATCACAACACTCTGAAAAACAACATAGTATCGGTTACTGTTTTCTATTAATGTACACACACTCTCTGACAAGTACTAATACATTCAGTGGTACAGAAAGTATTCACACACTTAAATACATACTCATTTCTAAGGGTCATGTCTTTATTAGTATTAGTATTATATATATATATATATATATATTTTTTTTTCCTTCTTCTTACCCTGACTTTACAGATGGGGCCATGCAGCAGTTTGCCATTGTCTGTTTCCCTGAGGGTGATGGGATAAAACTGACCCTTGTTGAGGTATGTCATTGTGCCATCACCAGATTTCTGTCTGAGAGACTTGGAGGCTTCTAATGTGTATTCAAAATTATTACTGTTGAACAAACATAAAAAAGGGGTTAACACTTTTACATATCACAAATACATATTTGCACCAAATACACCCATAACAATTTCCATGTTTGCGCTTACACAGAAAAGGCAGCTTGTTATATTTGTCATAGGCTGACGTTTATTTACATATGGGCCATGAGCACCTGTCAGGAGGATGCACCAGTGACACCGTTCATGCTATTTGCACACACTCTCTTAATTATCTCTTAATTAATAAAGCTGTTTTTTCTGAGGTTATGTTTGACATACCCTGACACTGTGTCAAAAGCGGCGTAGTCCTCCTGCTGGATGGGACCCATGCCTAACTGGAGATCCCTTGGGAACGCGAACACCTGTGGTACACAAAACAGACCACATCACCACTCATTCAGTCAGTGGGAGAAAGCTGATTGGTAAAGCAAAAGAAAAAACAAACGGCTCTCCCTGTGTGTGCAAGGTTTTTGTGGAACTATCATTTCTAAGGAAATCCTCCCTCCAGGTTTAAAAAAAAAAGCAGGTAGAGAGAGCTAGCGGGAACGAGAGCGGGCAAAAGAGAGAGAGAGAAAAAGCCCTGGCTATTATGTGAGAGGAAAATACAGCACTTTTATTGTGTAAGAGAGACAATGGCATAATGACATGCTAGCTGCTATTTTGGCATGTTCAAATAAAAATAGGGAGGGGGCTCAATACAACAATGTCTTTAGAATCACCAGGTAAATGAAGTATTGTCTGAGGGTGGGAGACTGGAGATGTGTGTGTGTGTGTGTGTGTGTGAGAACTCACATCTGAGTTCTCTGGGAAAGTCGAGTCTGGGGTGCGTGGCTGTGTGTTCGGACTGAACTGGTTGTGGGGGAGCTGAGGGTCGAATACCACTGTGTGACTGTCTGGTTCTGAGCAGTGGGGATTGGGGACTGTGACGGAGAATCCATGTGATGGACCCTCAGTCTTTACTGGGTAGTTTGGCCCAGGCGCAATGGATACTGTCACCGTAGTATCGGGTGAGGGGAAAAGGCCTCTCTTGTCTTGAGTGTGCTGGTTCCCTGGAAGAACAATATTTACTCCTTTCAGAACCTGGATTCGGTTCTCTGGCGATGGCTCTAGGAGAGTGGTCAATACGTTTCTGTTGGAAAATGTAAATGAAAATGTAAAAAATAAAGTAATATACAGCATATAATGTTTAAAATATATTTTCTATGACAGATGATACGTGTAGAAAGTATACATTTAACTGCAACAAACAAAAATGCACAGCTGTTAACAACCAATCATGTTTAAAACCTAATGTCAAAGATAAACCTAGTCCTACTAGCCACTGAAAAAAATAAACAATACATTAAGCCTATTTTAAAAATTAAGCTACTAAATGTTAAAAGGTAAACACGTCAAGCGTCACCTTGTACATATATTTGTATAGAAATTACTTGCTTAATATGTAAAATGTTAAAACTTGGAACTTATAGTAATGCATCTTTTATTTAAGATTAATTATATCTTCCTTTCCCTTTCTGTTGTGTGCTGCTTCCGGTTGACGCGCAAACGCGAAATATGAATATTTGCTTGGCTTTAAACAATTATAAAGTACAGATAAAAACATATCTTAAAAGCATTAAACTACACAAGCAAGCAACATTAAACTCAACGCGAATGATGTTTGAAACAGTTAATCTAAAGTGCTCACATGCCCGAACTGTTTAGTAAACTACTTTTTTAAACTGATAGTTTCAGACCGTTGCTGACAGATTTCTTTATTGATTTTTGTAGATTAATAAGCTAATTGCAGCCCTAGCAGCAAACAACATAACGTAGGGTCTCATCTTCTCAGTATGGGAAAAACGGCATTCACTATTGCATCTTTGATGAGAGCTTCACCTTTTGTTGGGATCCACATCAGAGCCCAGGACGTCAGCCTTTGGCTGGGATATTGTTCTCTTATCCCGCGGCACCTGGGGAAAGCAAACAAACTCTGTGTAAGTCTGACCACATCCAATTGCATCAGCTTTACCCATTATATCTGTCAGTGAACATATTTAACATACTAGGGGACATTTTCTGAAACAAAAGGATGTGAGATATCATTAAATTAGTACTTCGTTATTTAGTACGCAAATAATTATAAGCATTAAACAAGGGTTTGTTGTTGCTCTAAAATGATTCTATGATGTTTCATTTGTCTGTTTTAAGATAGAACGTATTACAAAAGCTTTTTTGTAGCTAGATATTTATAAGAAATATAGTCATTTTATTTTATATTTTTATTGTATTATTGCTATAGCAGGATTTTGGGTTTGCAAAAAGTGCATATCACATGATTATTATTATTATTGATGTTAATCTCTACTAGTCATACCTTGTAGTATTCGTATAAAAAGCCCAGAGCTGCGGCACTGTCTTCATCTCCATTGATGCTCATCATGGCCTTGGTGGCGGCCGTCAGGGGGTTCTCAAGGAATGACTTCCAGGCCTCATCCTCACTCGTGTAAGGCCGCCGCTGGTTGTAAGCCGGATCATTCTGTAGCACGAGCACTGCCCGCTTACTGTGAAGAAGAGTTCATTATTAGGACAAGAGCTAAATAAATCGTCAGGTGGAGGTAGACGGCCGGTGTGATTTGTAAACATAAAGAGTCAGAACAAAATGATGGATGTCGAGCATTAACAACCTGAAGATGTTTTGGCATTATTGCTGGTGTCAAAGTTAACAAAAGAGCTGGCGGTTGAGAAAGGCCTTCTTTATCTCAGGATCTGTGACAAAACCGGGCTAAACAACAAATCTCTGCACACACCGCAGCTTCCCGTTTGACAGCATGTTTCACTGGCTCTTCCAGTAAGACGGCCAGTAAAGTGTCAGAAGGAGGTCTAGTGACTTTTCAAAGACTGTGACAAAGTTCATTAAGAAAACCGGTTATGGCCACTTTCGTCATGGTTATGTCATTCCTGAGTACCATCATCTATTATTTAGATGAGATTGAATATACTCTGATTCAGTGCTCATTAAATGTATTCATGTGTTGAAATATCTGTCAATGAATTAAGGACCAGGTAGAGTTTGTTTTTCAACTTTTAACTTGGGTGGGAAAGCAGGGCGAGGTTAAGTCAGGTAGAAACCTTGTGTATTCAAGGAAGAACATTTAAGAAAAGAAATGTGTAAATTTAGCACATGATTTTTCTAATTCATCCGTGACAGTCCTGATGATGGTTAGTCTCTTGTCACACAACACCCTAGCATTTAATAATGGAATGAATCCATAAAAAGTTGCTATGACAAAACTTAGCATCCAGGTCGGTTAACGCAAACGGATTACGAGTAATTTGATAACTAATTGTGCCATTCTTTCTCCCTGTTTGATTTTAGCTTTGCAACCTGATAGATCCGTTATCCTGGGACAATAAAACCTTGTGGACACGCAATCCCACTTCTAAAACAAAAGAGGCGACCAAGCGCATAATTACTAATGAGGAGTTTGTGGCCACATCCGCCAAACTAACACTAACAGAGGAGAGTTTTAGTTTTCTCTTCAGGATTCACAGACACAAGGTCTCACGTTGCTTGCTCTCTGGTGATGGTAGTCAACAAAGCTCTTGTTTGCATGGGGGAAAGCTCATCAACGGCACAATATTTTGGGTGTATACTTTGGTTCTTGATGTTATTAGGTACAGGCGAACCAATTCTGAGAAGAAATTTTCCCAAAAATTCACAGCAGATTTACTTTAGATTTGCATGCTTTAAACAATGTACAAAAGACTTAAACAATGTTTTTGAGAAGGAATTGCCGACAGGCGTGCTGTTTCAATCAACTCTCCTTTTTCAAAACATTAACAGCATTTAACATGCTAATCTGTAAAATAATCAAACACTTACTGCCATTACAAAATATTTTCTACCATCTAAAAACCCGCCAGTTATTACCTTTGCAAAAACCCAGACGATGTTTCCAGCTGTACCTACAAGAAGCCTGTACTTATTGAGCCTTTAGGGTTAAAGGTGATTTCGCTCCAAACGAGGAAAATGTGCACACAAAAAATACAAACGAGCAAACCAAATAACACGCGAGTCTGACAAATCGAGCACAGCACTTGTAACTCCCGCGGCAGGTGCAGATACACCTGTGGCCGAAGCAGGTCTGAACATGACAGGTGAAGTGAAGAGCTCAGACAGCACAACTGTGTAGCGGAATCGGCTCTCGGCTGTCAGTCCGATTCCTCGTGGTAAGACTTCCAGAATTACTGAGACGAGTCAGACTGAATCTGTGTCAGTTCCAGCAAATGAACCAAGATTAAGCAGTAAAGTAAAAGTATGTTTTTCAATCAAGGGATCCTTTTCTGTTGATCATCTCTTGGTAGACTATGGATCTACAGTGGTGAACTTACTTGTCATGCTCCTGTGACATCTCTTATGGTCGAACTGGACTTTCTAGTTGGTACTGTAAATCCGATCCTTCTTCTTCTTGTATGGAGCAACGTTTTCAGTATGGGATGAGGGCTGCGTTAGAATTGCCTGTATGAGAACGGGTTTTGTTGGCTTTTCTTGCTTTTTTGGATATACTGAGAAATTGGGGCCGGTTTTACCTGTGACAGGGCACTGGATTGGATTACACCTGAGAGGAGGAGTTTAATATTCAAAAGCGCTCAATGCTTATGGTCCGTGCATGTTTAACTTAACAAAAAACCCAGTGAAATTAATGGTGCAGTGTGGTAGTGTTTCAATTTATTTATACATTTTTATTTTAGCACCATATGACATCAAAACCTTGATATGTTTTTGTTTCTGGATGACCTTCATATTGCTCAGAGCTGCATTTTGATGTAATTTAGACAGACAAAAATGTACACACTAATTCAGATTAAGCATAAAGGATACTCCTTTATATTTAATGCAATTAAATATGACTTGTAAATCTTACAGCATAGCTTAGGCTTTTACATTAAAAATGTTAAAACTGTAAACTGCTGCTTTGTCTTACTGCATGCTTAAGACGGCCTGAGGTTGATAGAATATCTTTTTTTTCTTTTTATTACTAAAATGTAGAAATTGCACTTTTAACTTCAACTCATATAGGCGTACACTGTTATCACCAGAGAGTAAGAGACAAATCCGAACGGTGAAATTAGTTATTTTGCTGTAAATTAGTTTAAATGTTGTAAATCTTCTCTGCAGCATTTCTATTCACATGTATTCATGTGTCTTAAGTTTCTTGAGATTTGTATGCATAACAATATTAGGTGTTGCCAATACAGCATTAAGTACCCTGCGTTCATTTAGCGTAGTAGGATAGGCCTGATTCAAACCGCTGTGAACACCCACACCAACCCAAACTGAAGATTTCTTTAACTGAAAAAGGGCTTAATGCAAGTATATTTAATAAAACTGATCTATCACTTATTAAAACATAATACTATATAATTATAGCATAACAATGTTGCGTGCTTATGATGTAAATGTTCAAGAAAAAGATAAAGATTTTAACCCAAACGTTGTCTTATAAAATAACACGCACAAAGCAAATGTGAACAGTAATCTTTTGAATAATCTGCTTGTTTATTTATGAGCAAAACACTGATTTGTGTTTATTTACATACCATTTTAATAGTCTTTAAGAAGTCTATATCCAAAAGGAGCTGTTTATCTTGCTCGCAGTTTCAAAAGACATTGACATTTAGTGAATATGCAAATTACCCAGTGTCATTAAACCATTTCCCCTCAGTTTCTGTGACATTAAAGGGTAATTAATATGTGTGTGTAAGCATAGAAATTCGTTCTCACTACTGGATAAGTACATTTATACAGTTAAGCACAGATAATACCTAAAAAGTTACAGAGGTTAGAAAGAAAACATCACCTCTTAGCGAGAGAGGGCTTTAGAGATACTATCATTCAGTTTTCAGTTTATACTCCCCCCCCCAATACACACTTCTCTCAGAGTCCTGATGCAAAGTTTATTTACCCTAATGCTCAGACTCTTGCTTGAGCAGGCACACTGTTTATATTTGCTGTCATGGCTTTGAATGTGTGCTGACAGCAGAAACGTATTAGAGACCCTATACAAGTGGAATAGTTGATGGTAACTGTCAAAACCTCATTTAGGTATTGCTACTTGTTTATTTTTGTTTAAAAATGGACATAATATAATATTTTATAACATATTTACTCCAAATCCTAAGGTCCTGTTTGAACTCAAAAATGGGACGTGATCGTACACATGAAACTAACTTAATAAGGATTTATTCTCTTGCTCATAGCAAAACAACTGAACCAACACCCATTGAAAAACACCCTACAAAACTATGCATTCAAAGAAAATCCTTAAAAGCCTGAAGCAGATTATAGTCAACCAAAAAGATCCCACAATTATTTTTTGCTTCAGATTTGCACATTTGTAGCATTTTATATTTGTAATAGTACTGAACAGCTGTCACTTGTCATATTTCTTTTTTGAAAATGTACGTAACTAGATGAATACAGCAGAAAATGGATTCTGTATTATACAAGAAGGAAGTACAGTAGCAGCAGTCTGCGAGTCATAAGAGATTTGCATGTATGACAAACAGATGATGTAAACTTGACAAGCTTATGCATCCTTCTACTGTAAAATAATAAAGTAAAACTGTATTTAAAACATGTTTACAAGAAAATACTATTTTAATCTTTATACTTAAAACAAATGAAATAAAACCACATTTAATCAAAACCTATTCTTTCATAATTTGTTACATTTATTAGCAATTTTGAATTAAAAAAAATACACCATTGTACATTTCTACACCATTTTCTTTACATTGTAGCATGAAACTAAAATAAATATATAATACCAATATATTGTAGAAACAGTGTGCACTGTGACACTTAGTACTTAAATTATATTGATTAACATATTCCTTAGAAGGAGGGATGGCTGGATTTGCTTGAGTCTATTTGCAGTTCCCTTGGGATGTGGTGCGTGATTCCTCTCTGTTTGTGTTCTCTCTCCTCGCTCCTGCTCTTGACAGTTATTAGCCAGCTCCAGTCATAAGTACCAGGATGTGAGGGTAATAAGATGCAAATACAGACCACCTTTTAGGCTTGCTAGGACTCATCCTGACTGCACTTGCCTTAGTCTAGAGTTTCTCAGTCAGGCACCTATAAAGTCATTTACTGATAGACATTACATTCAAGCCACATCCTATTTGCTCTCTGTAACGGCTGCTCACCTCTTCGCTCCCATTTGACCAGTTACTGCCTGGAGACAAAAGTGGGATAGTTAAGCAAATAGATAGAAATAAAGAGGGAGCTCTGGTGTTTTGGAGAAACTATTAGGAAGATGTTATCAAGCTGTCTTGTGTGCTTACAGTGCAAACACTGTAACATGGTGAGGGTAGCGTGGGCCCGTATGCTGAACCCTACACTATCCCTGTCCTTTCATGTCTGATATACCCTTGAGGTCAGCTGAAAGGTCGGGTTTTATGGAACATCAACCGACTGTTTAATTTAGTTCACTGGATCATTCAATTGCTTGGGAAGTTAGGATAAAGTGTATATTGTGAGACACGTGCCAAGTTTGATATTTATTTAGTTTCATTTTTCAAAAAAAATATTTTTTTAATCCTTAATTAATTGACTTTAAAATGTCATGTGGAGTAACCATAATTATAGAATCATTAATTATTATAGCCACTGTATTTATATTCTGTATGTATACACCCCCCAAAAAAATTAAATAAAAAAAGTTACAAAAATTAGTTGCAATTTTGCTTTTCTGCAATTTTGCTTTTTCAAATTTCTGCTCTTTCTTTTCTTTGCTATACATTTTTCCCTGATTTACTAAATTTACTTAAAACGTCATTCAATGTAATGATCGTGTCTGGCATATTAACAACAGAAATCAGTTTATGACACATTAAAAGATGAATTACTTTCACCTCAAATACTAATTAGTTGTAATTTTTCAATTTTGCTAGTATCCTAGGTTTTGCGTATTTGTCAGTAAATGTTTTTAGCACAATAAAATTTAATATGCTATTTTAAGACATACAAATCAGAGTAAGCATTGTTGTTTGAATTTTTACTTAAATGTTGTTTTACACTAAATGACAATGTAACATAATTTCAAATGAATTTTATTCTTTTCATTTTCATTTTATTCTTGAAAAACTGATCTAAAACCTAAAAGTAGACATTTAATGTGCTTTCTATGGACATAAAATCACTTTTGTAAATTTCTTTTGATGCGGACATCTTTGACCCATACACATCTTAATCATTATTATTTATGTTATGTTGTTATTTTTTAATTTTTATAAATACTATAAATTATTAACAAATTTATGATTGTTTTGGAGGCATTTCAGATTTTGTTCTTTAAATAAATAAATTTGTGTTGTCAAGCAATTAATCGCATTAAAAATAAATGTTTGTTTATATAATATGTGTGTGTGTACTGTGTATATTTATTATAAATACTCGCTCATGCATGTTTATATTTAAGAAAAATATGTTATTTTAATATATAAATGCAAATATTTTTTTAAAATACTTGCATGTGTCTTTATACATAAATATACAAAATACACATGCATTATGTAAACAAAAACTTATTTTGGATGCAATTAATTGTGATTAATCTTTTAACAGCAATAAATTAAGTAGAAGTCTTTATATAATCATCATTATTATTTGTAAATATATATATATATATATATATATATATATATATATATAATATTTATATAAATTTTAATTATTTTATTA
>JAUMHI010000061.1:11882182-11897979 GCA_032359435.1 Enteromius unitaeniatus
TATAATTTTTATATAAATTTTAATTATTTTCTTAAATTATTTTATTAGCAATACTGATTTTTTTTAAGGTTGTACCACATGACACTTTACAACCTTGTCTTATAATAAGGTCAAATTGTCTAATGTTTTAAGAAACTGATCTCGTCACACCATCATGAGGATCTGCAAATGCAGTGGTCCTCTCTGTTTTGTTTTTTCTGCATGTTTCTGTTTTTTTTACTTTGCTGGTTTTACCACATGACAACAACAAGACATCTGAGCATTTATTCATTTATGCTCTATATCAAAATAATGTTTTAATAAAACGAGACATACAAGTCAGTGTTTTTGTGAATTGTATGTTTTAATGAATATTTAACATTATTGACCAGTTGTATTTGGCCAAAATAAAGCATTTCAAAGTCCAAATAATTACCACAATCTTTGCCACATGCAACTAGAGTTTCATGTTGGAGCAAGCTGCCTGTGAATGTCGACTCATGATATATCCAAGGTTCTGCCCAGTGGGTTAGGTGAAAAAGTTCATTTGTACAACAATAGATGGTGGGATGTGTTTTGTTGTGAAGATGTCGCAAGACATCTGATTGGCTTGAGCTTGCAACTGTCAAGACTAAAACTGACCCTTTTTCCACAGCAGTTTCACTCACTTAGACATTTTCTGTCTTTTTCGCAAGCGGTTAAAGCACGCAGGTTGAAACACGCTTAAAACACAATGCTTCAGCACGCCCATCTAAAAAAATATGACAGGTACATTTGATAAGCAGATACTTGCAGCCAAAATAATTCTCAGAGGGTTGACAGAACCTGTAATCTGCATGACACTGTCCTAATAAATGATACAGTATTTTTTTTACTGAGGTGAGGAAACTAATTATTAAAGCAAACATGCAGTCAGACTTGTGGATTGTATAGTTTGTTTAAAAACACTGTTTTGTATGTACATATATTTTGCATATACTAGGTTAGGCCTAATACAATGTTTTGGTGGCGCCTTGTTACATAGACATCTTGCAGGAGTGGTTGCTCTTTTATCTCACGAGATATAATGATATTATGGAGTTAACTGAGAAATGGATTAAAATATCATCTTCAGGTACTCAGTCAGTTCCTTTGTAGAAATACAAACACACAGAGCTTGAGTTCATGATGAAAACTCTTGCTTTGACTATGGTGAGTAAAAATGACGCGACACTCTCAGATTTGTTGTTTACTGGTTGCTTCAACGGGAACTGTATAGGAATGCTGATAAACAACACTTTCAGCATTCCATCTTAAACGAAGACTTACTTTTTAAAAAAGATCACGGTTAAGATTTTGAGTGATTTGCCAGTATGCCACTTTTTCTGGTTGCATTGCCTGCAATAAACCTGTACTCCGGCTCTATTTTGAATCTAGCATGATTTAAATTATTAGTCAGTTTACTTTAGATTAAGAGTGTTTTTTTTTATTTTTTTTTTTACCCATTTTGAAAAAGAAGTAACCTAAAAGTTTAGGGTTTTTTTGAACCACTAAAGTAAGATTCTTTATAATTTCATCTTTTCTTCTCTTAAGCTATTCAACACACATTTATGCATACAAAATAAATACATATAATTTCTAATTAATCTTAGTTAAGATATATTAAAATAAATACATATTAAAATATGTAACGTTAAAACACAAAAACATAACATAAAAGCCTGACAACCTTTAAGTATTATTTAACATTAACATTTCACAATTTCTGCATGTAAAGATTTTTTTTTTAAATTATGCTTTTAGGATTTTAAGCCCAAGTGCATGTTTATTACAATTAAGCCTATTTATTGATACTTTAATAAATTATCCTGCTTTGAAACGTAGAAAAATGTAGAGGGGCAGATGTTTGCACAACCAGCCCAGTCTGAAGGCAATGCGTACATATTTTCCAAGGTGTCTATTTCATACAAATTCATACAACCTCACATGACCTACACCTAACCCTGCCCCTAAATCGTACGAGTAAAGTTGTGCGAATTAGCCACCTCGTACGTATACGTACAAATTAGTCGTGAGCAGAACTGATGCAAAGTATCTTGAAATATCAGAATTCACCTGTCACCTGGACTTTACTAATATGTTTTCACAAATTATAGTGATATAGCTTAACCTTTTCATTAATTGCTGCAACATTAATCTGAATGGAAATGCACTTTTGTTTAGACTCTAGAATTGTGATGAATCAGCAGCAGCAGTTTCACAAAATGTTGTGCGGCAGATTTAGTACCTCTCACCTTTTTTTAGGTCATGGGACAGAGAGGCGTGACACACACATACACACACACACACACACCCCTATGGAGAGGCCAGTATACTATCATGCACTCAATACTCAGTACACCATTGCACTCTGTCCATAGTGAAAAGTAGATAAATCTATGCTCCATCCAAGCCGTAAAATTTGACATGAGTGCAAAATGAGAAGAGCAGATTTCATGCTATGAAATGATCTCGGATCATGAAGAGGTCAAGTAGCATTTTCATTCTTTCTTTGCTACACGCCATAGCTTTTGAAGGCACAAAGACTTTCTTAAGATGACACCTGATGCTCGAAGATACAGGGACAGGAGCTTGATATGAGAAGAACTTTAAACAAGCAAGTTAACACACGCGTATGTCACACCCTGGGCTGTCCTCTGGAGTTTGAGCCTTCATTAGAAATCATTTCAAACACTGCTGCAAATGTGGCCGTTATTAAGGGCGGTTTACACTGTGAAGAACTGAGATTAGGACCTGTAGAACAACCTCAAACTACAGAGGTTAAACGTGCTTCTCCGCCATACCCGGTTAGGCTTCTTTTACAGCTCAGGCCAGTTTTCAGCTACAGAGATTTTAGATTTCTAATTCAACATTCTAGCCGATCTTTTCAGGTTGTGCAGGATTCAGTTCTGAAGACCGTGATGCAACCACAAACCTTAATGTTCCAGAATACTGAGGGCGAAATGAGAGAAATGCACAGGCATTGTGAAAGGAAAAACAAAAAGGAAGAAAAGCTGTCCGTTTGTCACACAGATATGCAGACAGATACAGTGTATGTGTGATGGAGGCACAGTAACATTCACTCAAACACCAGGGCAGGTAGGAACAGGCAGGTTTCACTTGAGTCCAAGCCAAAGCCATTACACTGAACTTATTATCGTCACCTCAGTCTCAGAACCACGAAACAGCCCTGTACACACATCTGTCTCCCCTTACAATGCTCTGCCGCCCAGGTTAGTGTCACAGTGTTAAGAGCTGTCAGTGAGGCACTGAAAGAAAACACGTTATTATACAAAGCTTTAAAGAGAGCTGCAAACCGCGCATTTATCATCATAATAAAAGGGCAGAGGCCACGAGAAGTCATTTTTTAAAAGCATTCACCTTTTTTCCCGCATAGCTAATAAATGAACAAGATTTAATTCATTTATTCAAACTACATGTTTTGCAACTGCTGAATGAAAACAGTAAAATTACAATTTAGCATTAAAAAATGTTTGTGGTCGCCAAGGCTGCATTGTTAAATAATTACAAATACAGTAAATAATAACTGCCTTCTATTTGAATGTATTTTAAAAATTTCATTTATTCCTGTGATGCAAAGTTGACTTTTTAGCAGTCATTACTGATCACATGAACATGCAGAAATCATTGTAATATGCTAATTTGCAGCTATTTTTTTTTCAGGATTCTTTGATAGAATAGAAAGTTTAAAAGAGCAGCATTAATGCATGCTTGCTTTATTGTTAGTAATATCACTGAAAAAAAATATTCACAATTTTTTTTACTTAATTCTATGAGGTTGCAATCAACTTATTTTAACTACACTGTAATAAATGATTTTAACAGTAAAACCCTGTTAAACAGCAAATTCCTGTACAATTTTCTTTAAACTCCCTATGTTTCTTAGTTTTTCTTATCAGCAATGTTTGTTAGGGTTGTATGTTACATGTAATGTTATTAAATTAATGTTTATTGCATATTTGAGTTTAATGAGTCTCATCATGATGATGCTAAGTGTTTGTTTGAATGACTTTGTTTGAATCTTCCATATAAGTTCATATTAAAAAGCTGCTTGTGATGGGCTGCTTTGATTCATCATGTGACTTTCTTATCATCTGCATTTGGTGGTTATGAGTGTATTTCAAAGGTACGAAACAGATTTCAGTACTTCAGTAGATTGGTATAATAGCATTATATCAGTTAATGATGTTACGATATTTAACTGTCAGTTTAAGTTAAAACTGTAAAAAATCAAACGAATCCCAGCAACCACAGCTGCCTTTTTTTTTTACAGCGTACATTTAAATTAAAAAAAGCAGAAAGTCAACTAAATGCGTTTATAGCTAAAAAAAAATTCAGCGTATGAAATTCTAGGTACTTTTTGGACACAATATTTAATACAAAGACTCATTTAGCAGCTGTATGATTGCTTGAGCAGTGTGCTTTTGACCTTCATCATGTCAAAATATGATTCATCTTTTTTCTCATTGTTTATTTCTAGGTTTGCCATCATTAATTTTCCTTTCATCGTGAAAAGTGCCTCAGTTTCGATGAAACACACCATGTTCCCGTTCCATTGGGTGATACAATTTTCCAATCTTAGGGAATCTTAATTTTGATCTGATGCAGCCATAGGATCTCTAATAAAGCACCACCACACTTGATGTTGAAGTCAAGCTTGTAACATCGTCTTAAATTCCTCGGCAGGGTGCGTGATGGTGGGTTGTGTGGGATCGAAGCGTCAGTTACAGATTAAGAACTATGATACAAAAATGACAAAGAATTACTGCTTGCTTCTGAAATACTTCCATATTGTTTTTTTCCCAAACAATGGCCCTTAGTCATGATGTAAATTCAAGACATTAGTAGATCAGGGCAATTTACTTGTGAATAGATTTGACTGTTTTCCACAGAAATCACACAATCTTGATTGTGTCAAACCAGAGAAGAGCCTAATTTAAACAGAAAGGCTTTGTGACTGGTACAGTTTGAGTCACTTTAACCATAGACTATAAAGCACCTCATCTTCTCATTTTGCCTCCTGCTTTATTGAAATGACACACTTTCAGTAATTATCCAGGGCATGGTTTGGCACAACAAATAATCCTCACAAGTGTGTCATCAATCACAGTCTGACAAACTACAATCTGAGTCAAATTTACCGGCAATCCCAGACTGAACTACTTTTATTTGCTTTTAGAGAGGTTTAAAGCGTAGACCGCTCGGTCTGAGCAGAAGAGCGGCTGATGTGAAGTGTGAAATTGTGCTGTGACTATATGGAACGGAAGAGGATTTCGCAGTGTCAGATAAACTCGGGGCAAGTCGATTCCCTGTGAAAAAAAACAAGCAGTTTCAGTTGAACCTGAGCCAGATTTTGCAGACAAAGGGGAAAAGGCAGCATTTAGGGTATTACTGAAAAACATCTACTGTAATCCGGTGATTAAAACACCGCTCACAGTCATTCAAATAAAATGCTGTAAATCCATATTCATTTTAAAGGCAAATATGTATTCAGTTATGTTAAAACAGACTTGACAGTCTCTCTGCTGTACATCTGTCTGAGTGTCTTTAGACCGGCAATGTGGTTGACAAAAAACTCCCCTTTTTACGATCAGTGGCATGGAATTTCAGCGGTGGGTTCAGCAACTAAGGGGGAAAAAATCTTAAAAACAAGGCAGGTAAAGGATACAGCATTGCACATACTCTGAGCTACATGTGATATTTGAATTATTTTTTACTTTGTTTTTTTTTTCATTTTACTATATTATTTTATTTATTTACGTTGTGCATTTTAACCTAATGTCACATTTTAATGTATAAAACACTGAATTGTCTTATGATGACATAACATGTATTTTATTAATATGAAAAAGTGTTTCTGTGTGTTTCAGCTGTGGGTTTTAAGGGATAATCAAGCAATCAAATTACAAAAAAAACTAAAACTTGAACAAGGTAAGAAAATCATTCAGCATTGCACACACCCTGAGATAAGTGATATTGCTATTGATAATATTGTTATTTTTATTGCATTTTTGAAATGTTTTTTTTGCATTGTCACATTTTTCTAGACAAAACATTAAATTGTCTTATTATAACAAATATATTTTATAAATACGAAACGGTGTACTTTGAGTAAAAAAGTTCATCAAAACAGTATTGATTAGACAGAACTGGCTAAATTCAAACATGTATTTTTCTGTTGATCTCTAGATTAAAAAAATGCCTTTTTTTTTTTTTTGCTTATTTATGAAGCTATGGTTTTCTGACATTTTTTAATCATGTCATATCAAGACTCTAACACAACAGAAAAAAAGCTTTATATAAATGACCCTAAAACCAGAATTCAGTTCTAAACAAATGATTAATGTGAGACTTATGTTTTAGATGTCGATTAAAAAATACTCTTTTTAAGACAAACATGGTCAGCAGTGTCTTGTCATCGCTGGAGGGAATCTCAGCACCTCTGTGGATGTCAATGTACTGCTCTTAAAGAAAACCAGTCTGACCTGTCCTGTGTTAACCTCTAAACTAGTCTTGCTGCCCATCCCATGATCCTCAAGATCTAAATCAGTGCACTTCAAAAGAAAATAGGATAGTTTCTTAACTGTCAGTTTGCTGCAACAACTACGTGGCTTTTGTGATCCAAACCAAACGTGTTTTTTCTCATTCAAACTGAGGCATTATGGCATAAATTCTTTATGTTTTTTCCTTCCCTTCAGTATATTAGAGCTGCAACAAGGCAGTCCAGTCTCAATTTAGTGTACAGTATTTATCACACCATATGATGGATATACAGAGTAGAGAAGTCATGCATGCTAGGTCGAGCCTTTTATCTGATGTGTAAACAGAAGCACGAGGAAGCCTGAAGGTGCCACCTTCCTGGGAACCTGCTTGGAACCTGGGAAATATTTTAAAAAGTACAAGGAATGAGGTATATGTTGTTATTTTATATATGTGTATTATTTGTCTTTTGCTTTTAAAATGTAAATGTTCATAAATGTTTAATAACTAGGTTACCTGTTAAAAAAAAAAAAATTCCTGCTGAAAAGAAGTTATTCAGTTCAACGTGTTACTGTTAATACATGAATATGTAAATATTTGTGCTTAAAAACTATATATTTTTAATTCTTTATGTGTGTTCGCGTGTGTAAAAGAATAACAAAATATACTTCAAGCAACATTATTTACACACAAACACACATATTGGTCTTTTTATTTATTTATTTCAGTATTCGTTTTAGCTGTAAACAGTATTTTTGGACAGAAATAGAATTGCACATAGTTTCATTGTACTTTTTGTATAAATGACAATAAATATTCTGAATCTGATTGCACTTACCTTATTTTGTACAGTAATTGTAAAAGTGAATTATTATTTTATTTATTTATTTGTTGAAGTGAAGTGACAAATGTCAGCCTACTTAAAGATTAAAATAACTAAAAATCCTGAAGATTTAATCATGGATGTGACGTTGGGTGTATTTATAATTTAAATAGTTAAATAGTATATTTTTTTATTATTATTATTTATTCACTAGATTCTAGTAATGCTAATTTTGCATATCTATTTTTGTATCCAAACTAAACGTGGTGGGGTTAATATTAGAAATACATGGACCGATAAATGATTTTAACCATGACCACAAGAGGGCAGCATTGACCTTTTCCTGCTGTATAATAACCATCTTAACAGAAATGGCATTTGTGTGTGTATACATACCCACGTTTAGAACAATTCAAGTGTATTGAAATATTCAAAATATTATACAATTAGGATACATCCCAAATGAACTTATCGTCATGCTCAGTGTCTAGAGAGAGAGTTATTGATGATCACAAAGAACATGTTAATGATTGATGCAGTGCTTTGACTATAGCTCACTAACATGACATTAGTCTTGTCTAATGACAGTTGTGCTTCTTTATTCACAGCTATGTTTTATTCAAATGACCCTCCTTATCCAGTGTTTATGGAAATCAGTGAATGCTGATTGTAGATGTGTGGTTTGATAAACTCTCACTCCCACTTCACCTTTACTTTACAATGATTCTGCATGTTTTGAAGGCACATGACATGATACTTAAAAAACTCAAAAGAATTGATGCGTAGCTAGCTGTGAATGTTATGATAATAAGGCACTAATTTGGTCTTTGCTGCTCTGTTTATGTATGGACTTTCATCTTTTATTTGCATCTGCTTACGTGTGTGTCATGCACTCATTCACGAGGTTAACCTCCTCTGCTTCTTCAGAAGGACAGCTATTGTGTGTGTGTATATATATATGTATATTTAGAGAGAGAGAGAGTGAGAGAGAGAGAGACTATAATATTCATGTGGGCAATTTCTCAAAATGTCCTTTTATCAAAGCAAAAGGTAAACAACCATCTACTATCTCTCTCCCTGTGTGCGTGTGTGTGTGTGTGTGTGTATGCTGCAGTGTTATGCTACACTGCAGTCCCCGAGAGAGAAAAAATATATTAAAATAGTACTTGATGTTTTTCTGAAAGTGTAAAAATGCAAACAGGTTTTCTGTTAGGGGAAGGTTTAGGTTCAGAGTAGGGTTAGGGGATAGAAAATATTGTTCGGTCAGTATAAGCAGTCCCCAAAAATCACAGAAACAAAAGTGTATTGTATTGTATTAGAATATAATATTAATATATTGTATATGATTATATTTTTAGAAAAAAAAGTCTTAATATTTCTTAATATATGTTTTTTTGCATTCTTAATTAAATGTTTGCTTTAAAATATTTAACAAAATGCTTATTTAGTGTTAATATAACAATATTAATAACAAATAATGTTAAATATTATACAAATTATAATAAATATAAAATAATTTTTATTTTAAGTAAAATTAAAATGAGCTAAAAACTATAATAAGTTTAAAAAAAGATCAAATAAAAGCAATATAAAACGTAACAACTGTTTTGATATTAAAAAAACATACACTAATAAAAATACATTAAGCAAAACAAAAAAAGTGTGTGTGTATGTTTATATATATATATATCATGACATGAATAAAAAATATATGGCTTTTACTCTTTAAGAAAAAAAAGATTGAAAACTGCTTTAAAAATATAAAAGTTAAAAAGGCTATTTTCCTGTCCTGTAGCTGTTCACAAATTTATGCTTTGTTTATTTGCATTGTGCATCATTTTCTGTTAACAAAAGTGCAAAGTTTTTTTGGAATGTGACCCATAGATAAGAGCGTACATTTATTCTATTCCCCCTTTTCATTCAAATGCTTTGCACACACTACATGTACAGAAACAATTTTTACATTTTTCCTCTCTGATATTCTCAGAGGACTTGTTATTAGTTTCGGCCCACATTCAGCCCCAGCATATTGGTAACCATGGAGACAGGAGAACAGTGTTAATCACAGAGCATTCGCTGCTTGAAATGCATGTGGCTCTGATTGATTCAAATACTGGATTGCATTATTGTATTCTCAGTGTGTAACTTCATTTCACTGAGTATGATGTCACACACCTCAAACAGAAACTGAAGCAGCAGTTCAACAGTATGTGATACAATACATTTGACTGCAGAGACATTTCATTTAAAATCTATGGTACCTGTCACTATCACATATTCAGTAAATTTCATTTTTTGTTGTAAATGCATTCAGTCAAACAGTACCATATGATGCCTAACTGATCTCAGCTTGAACAATCTGAAGTTATTAAACTGGCAAGATATAGCAGCCAACAGTGCATTTCGTTATTGTGGAAATCTCCCCAATATTTGCATTGCATGACAAATCAGCACATTCAGCATTTCAAACAATATATTTGTAGCAGACGTACTGTAACCTCTGCTATGTAAGAGAAGTATAGTCCCAAATGATCCACTCTGTGTATTTATGTGTGTGTGTGTGTGGAACAAGTGAACTCAACAGTGATTCACGGAAAGACATAAGTAATGTCTTTTTGAACCATGCTGTTTATTAAACCAAATCTCCATGACAACAGCAACGTCCAAATGAGTGCTTTATATCACAGATACTGGAGAGGATGAATATGCAAATATGCTACTGTTTTTTCCTATGCTGGCTCTTAAACCTCATCTATCAACTCTGATGTCATATTGGTAGCTTTCGCAAAAACCATGTGCCCACCAAAAAATGAATAAATAAATGTACTCCCTCCCCCTCAAGCCTTGATGGAGAAGAGTTTCTTCGTTGGAGGAAATTAACCTTATGTCAATGGATCCTTTGCAGTGAATGGGTACCGTCAGAATGAGAGTCCGAACAGCTGATAAAAACATTACAGTAATCCACATGACGCCGACCCCTCAATTAATGTCTTGTGAAGTCAAAAGCTATGTGTTTGTAGTAAACACATAAAGACACGTAAAGACTTTAAACGTCAGCTTCTGGCCAAAATACCAGTTCATAATCCATAATAATGCTTCATAGTAAAAAGTCAACTCCTGGGGCCTGTACCATGATGGTGGCTAAACAAACTCAGAGTTCCAGGATTAGTTTTGGGTTGACAAATCCAAACCAATGCAATCAGGCATTATTGGTACCATGATGAAGCTCATCAACTTTCTTTGTTAACCCAGGCTTGATCCTGAGTTAATGTAGAACATGCACATGAAAGTGTGACATCAGCAATAAGCAGCCAATCACATGCTTTTAAACTTACATTCACTTCTCGTGAGAGAGTCATATTCACTACCAAAGATTAAAAGATTGAGCAATATGAAGAATTTCAACACATTTACACAGCAAGATGAAACAATCTATTAATGAAAGAGGAAAACTTAAGGAGAAAGTAAGCAAGTAATCTATATCTATATTACTTTTCTCCAAGATAAAGTTCAAATGAAGAAATCATTACAATTTTGGATCGCCTGTGAGTGAGAACATTTTCAGCCAATTTCATTTTTAAGTGAATTATTTTAGTTAAGTGTAGCGGACACAGAAACTTATCCTGAGACCAGATGCAGCTCCTTTCAGGAAGGTGCAAAGCATATCCTGAAGCATTTTTGCTTGTGATTATCCACAACAAAGCAATAAACAAACATGGCCCTGCTGGTTTTGTCCTGTGCATTAAATCTCTACATGTCATAACAAAAGGAAGTGTAGGTTGTCCTGGAGGATTGCTATAGTAACCACGAGGGTGGTGTTTTGCGCATAACAAGACAGGCGGAGGGAGAAATGCAGAGAGATGCACAGACCTTCCAAGAGCAAGATGTTAGTGAGAAATGAGATATTGTGCTGGCATAAAGTCACTTGATGTTCTTCTCTCGTTTTAAAACATGTCCTTACATGTGGCTAGAACAACATAATCAAGTGATGATCAGTAAATAAAAAGGCTATATTACAGGATGTTGTGTGTGAGATGGAAGGGGTCGTGATTAACACACACACTTGTTTAAACCCAGATGGCTGTCTTGAGTGGCCAGAATGAGCATAACTCATTCATAAATGTGCACAAAAAACATGTTAATATTATTTGTATTTTTTTTTATATTTATTTAAGTATTTTTTTTGTTTTCATGTAAACATTTTTGGTGTTTATCATTTACTTTATCACAAAGGTGAGTAATTAATGACAGAATTGAGATTTTTGGGTAAACTAGCCCTGTTTTAGTTTTATGATTTTCATTGGTTTAGATTTAAATGGTGACTAGGTAATATAAATTAGATCTAATTTTAGTAAAGTAATGAAATCTTATTTTTAATGATTTTAGTTTCAGTTAACGATAATAACCCTGTCTGTGAACACAATCTGTGCTTCATCACATGAGTGGTGTGTTTTTTTTATATTAATCGGCAGCAAGGTTTGTCATGGAGACCAGTGATAACAATCAGCATATGGTCAGCAGCAAGAACTAAAACCTCTTTGAGGCCCAAAAATAAAACTCAAAATAACCTTCGTTTACCTCTGTTCTTATGTACCATGAATAATGCTGTGAGCTGTTGTTCACCACAAAAACAAGCACACATAAATTTAAAGTCTGGCCTAAAATGCAACTTTCTCTGTGTAACCTCAGTGATCTTTCTGATACTCATCTGGAGGCAAAACAAAGTGACTCAGCAGAACTGTAATTGCATTCATCTTGCAGCCTGCGCTGTTTGTCCCCTGCCCATGCACTCACCAACAGAGAGAGAGAGAGAGAGAGAGCGCTAATACTGCCAATTCAATCAATGTAGGTTGAGAGCTCAGTGCATCATGTACTACTTTCAGCATGACGTCACGGTTGGACAGAAGAGCAATTATCATTCTACTACAATAATGTCGAGGTATTCAGGGATTTAGGATGTTGTGAAATAAGGTGTGGTAAAAGCCCAACCTGTGATTAAAGCATTTGACCATTTGCTCTGACTATTGTAGTTTTATTTCTTTCATCATATCCAAAGCCTTAACAATCATTATTAAGCAAATCAGATGATAAGATGGATATTTTAGTAAAGACAATCAGGCGTGCAATGGTAAATGTATGTGTGTATATATATATCTACAGTACTGTGCAAATGTCTCAGTATTTTCTGCAATAAAAAAGTTTTAAGTCTGTTATTGCGGTAGCGTGTCAGTTGGAAATATCAGTTTACATTTCCAGACAGAGTTCCCACTTCCTCATTTATAACCAATATAAAGCATATTTGGTGGACTGTCCGGGGAGCCTGCAGGGAGCCTGGCGGACCCCGAGCCCTAGGGGATTAACCCCTAAGAGGTGAGGGCATGGAAGAGCTCGGAGCCCGGCCTGGTCACCACGTGCCCCCGGGAGGAGAGTGGAATGGCAAATGAGTAAACACATAAGCTGATGGATAGTGTAATAATACTGGAAACCGGATGTCCCCAACTAAGCAAGCTCAGAGTGATGGTGGCAAGGAAAAAACTCAGTTAGAGAGAAAAGCTTGGGAGAAACCTGACATAGCGGGGACCAGTTCTCCTCTAGCCGGGAACCGACACCCGGCTTCCACTACGCGGCGTAAGGGGAGGCGGAGGGATGCAAGAGCAAAGATGCTAGAGAGAGGAAGTTGGCGGTATATAAAGGACAGGAATAATGCAGTGAGATTATTGTCTGACAGCAGCCAGTGCTCCACACAGAGATCTGATCATCGTCCACTCTGTCTGGAATCACATGAAGAAACAGAACAAACTGAGACAGACTCAATCCAGAAGAACTGAGGCAATGCCAAGACGAAGAACAAAACCTACCTGGAAAGCTACCTGAAAAACTATGGGCAAGTGTACCTCGGAACAGAAGCTGTTTTACCAAAAGCTGTAATACCAAATATTTATTTGATTTAATTAATAGTTAGTTAATTGATAAATTAAATCTATTTATGGCATTATTTTTGAAAGTATCATCATTTTACAGTATTTTTACACGAGCGTCTAAAACAGTACTGGAGCTTTCCAGGTAGGTTTTTTTTTTCTTCATCTTGGAGACACAATTCTTCTGGATTGAGTCTGTCTCAGTTTGTTCTGTTACTTCCTGTCATTTCAGACAGACTGGATGATGATCAGATCAGATCTCTGTGTGGAGCACTGGCTGTCAGACCATAATCTCACTGCATTATTACAATTAATGACAAAAATCATGTTTGCAAATGTAAATTGATATTTCCAACTGACACAAAATATAGAAATAACCAACTTAAAACCATTTTTTGTTGCTGAAAATACTAGTGGCCTGAGACTTTTGCACAGTACTGTAGATATATATTTATATATATACTATATACTACACATATATATATTTATACATATATATATATATATATATATATATATATACACATATATATATATATATATATATATATATATACAGAGAGAGAGAGAGAGAACTGTATATTCATATATTTTTGCTCTATATATATTTATACACACATAAATGGTCCAAACATGGTTAATTAATTTAATACAATAATACTCCCAGACCCAGCTGATGATCACTCTAGTCACATTAGTTGTGCTCTAAAAAAGACAATCCAGTACTGGGTAAATATACATGATTAAAAGTCTATGTTGGTTGCTAACAACAACAACAAAATCACAATGCACTACTAATTAATAATAGCTATTCTACGTCAGTTCCAGCAGTGGCTAACATAGTCATGCTAACCAGCAAAGCCCTGACCTTACATTTACAACAGCACAAATGACAGTGTTTCTGTGGCTATACAAAAGCACATCTAATGAACCAAAATACAGCCGAGTGAAGAGAACAATTATCACAGGCTTCAGAAAAGATTATAAGGGGTGACTAAAAACATAATGAGTGTAGTGAAGTTCCTATGATTTCACAGCCACACCTGTTATCTTCATCTTGCTAGTCAGCAGCCATTTAATTTCCAATCAGTGAATGGTTTGGGTGTGCTTGAGTTCTCCTGAGTCACCAGCGGCTTCATGATGAGACACACCCTAAACCTACAGTTGCCCCTGTAACCCTGCATTTCTTCATAGGAACGAGGTCACGTCATTGTAAAAGCACTCTTATTTAGCAATGATTAAGCACATGCAGGACCGTTGGAATTCAGGACCCTGTGCAGTTTTTGGGACCCCTCAAAATCATAGTCACTTGATGTTCAACCACACAGAACAACTAGCAACACCTTGGTAATCACCACTATGTAAAAATAAAAATAAAATTACCATTTGAGAATTAAAAATTAGTCACTCTGTGCCACAATCAATAAACAAAGCTTTTGGTTTTGAAAACAGATTTAAAATATGTAAAAAAAAAAAAAACTGAATGTAAATTGTTCTATATTTAGTAGTATTTATGTTCTCGGAAGAAACGGGTTGCCATGAAACCATGAAGAACCTTGTCCTGCAGTTGCTAAGCATTGTTGCTGACACAGCACTACAAAATTCTTCCCAGGAAGACGTTTGTGCAGTGTGTGTGCTTTACGTAATGCAGTTGTGACCTTTGGCACGAGAGTTTGGAAGAAAGTAAGTATTAAAAGAGGAGGTGGGAAGGCTAAGGAGGAAGAGAGAAAGTAAAAAGGGACAAAAGCACTTCGTCCCACACAGCAGAGTTGAGCAGTGAAATCTACAGCAGCTAGTAGGAGGACACCCACTTCTTACATAACAGCTCTCCACCTCCACACTGTACAGAGAGCAGAGATTATTGCCTCACACAAGTTATCTGTGCGTCCTCCTAACCGCTCCATGCCCGTCTATATCTTCCTCTGCTAACATTAGCTCTATTAATTGAATTGTTTAGAGATGTGATGATCTCTTATCCCATCAAAATGAGTATGTGGGAAACTCTAACCTTTCTGAACCCCACAGATGAATGTATGCCTATGGAAGCTCATTTTAACCAATGAATAAAAAATGTAAAAAGGTAATTGTGACTTTTTATCTTACAAGGAGGTTGATTGACACGCGATCTGACCAATCGTAATGCTGGATTCACTATTTTCTCTGACAAACAAGCTGGTGGATTTAAACTTCTAAAATGGTTTGACGGCTTTCCTGCATTTGAAATAAAATACCTTCTGATGCTCATTTGTGTTTATTTCATGCTTTAACTAGTAAATATAAAAAGATGATTGGTTCATGTGCCGCTTTAACTGAGGCGCTTCATGATCTGTCACGATACATTAAAGAGTCACAAATGTTTTTTAATGTTTAAAATATGACTAAACTTAAAAGCTGAGACTTTGTTTCATATCAGAAGTAACCTGCTCTTACATTTACATTTATTCAATTAGCAGACCATTTTATCGAAAGCGACTTACAGGTGGGAAAACAACAAGCAAATTAGTCATACAGAGGCAAAAACAACTTAGGAAGTGCTCATAATACCGTACAACAGGCAA
>JAUMHI010000061.1:11898079-11915354 GCA_032359435.1 Enteromius unitaeniatus
TGTGTTGCCTGCTCTGTAAGAAAGGGCCTGATCTTTCTAATGTTGTGTAGGGCAAACCTGCAAGATCGGGCAGTTTTTGCTATATGGTCTTTGAAGGAGAGGCGGTCATCAAAGACAACACCAAGATTTCTGGCTGAACTTCATGGGGTGCTCTTTCTTGTCTGTCGGCACATTGTCAGTTTCTCCAAACATGGTCTCCGCTTTTAATTTTGAAAAGTCAATAAATATCATTTTGTGGCTCTTTAATGTGTTCATCACAGATCATCACTGTACTGCAAATGAACTGCTTGTGTTTTCGTATTTTCCTAAAGCAAGAAATATACATGAATGAACATCAGAATATAGTTTATTTCAACCAAAGACATCAATACACAATTTTTCAAGTTTAAATCCACAAGTTAATCTAGCTACTTTCCTTTCTGTTCATCAAACAAAATGGCAAATTTAGCATTATGATTGGTCAGATCATTGGTCAATTGTGAGTTTATATCTTGAAATACTGTACTTTTCCCCCTCAGAACTGCATGATTTCAAACATACTCTATGTACATCTTTATAGTCTGTTTCTCATGACCTTCTCATCTCTGCATCCACCCATCACTTCAAATGGAGAGGTGATACACATCCATGGAAACGGTATGAAAATATATCCATTAGACTATTGGAGCGAACTGAGCTCTTGGTTGTGACTCAGTCTTGGCAGGTTTGAACAAGGCAAAAAATACCACTGACGCTAATATCACACCTTTAACATCAAGAGAAACTTTCACTAACACCTTGTGCAAGGCTGCAAGAGGAGCAAGGTGTATAGGATGGATGCGAAGAGTGCGAGAGAAGGGACAGAATGAATTAAATGCAAACAGCATGAAGGAACCATTAAGCCTAAGTCTAAGATAGCACATGCAAACACACACTGACACACACATGCCCACATGCATTAATATACACATGTAGTTGTGTGGTTAAGGTCCTGTGAGCATTCTGCACTTAGTGGCTGCATTATTTATAGGGCAGGACTCATAGATGCAAGCATTCTTGCACAGCAACACACACAATCTTTAAATGTTATTAGAAATGAAAGAATAAGTATTGTTACAGTGTAATATTTCACAAAGTGTTACCTGCACTCAGATATCACACTTATTTGTCAGCCTCCACCCTTCTGTTGATCTGACTGTTCCTGGCAGGAATACAAAAATGCTGAACTTCAATCTGCAGTTGGAATAAAAACCCTGGATCTGTTAAAAAAGCCCAGCCTTTTTGTGCCATCCATACGTTTTGAATTACACACTTCTGGTAACAATTTAATGTATTAGTTATAGTCTGGAAACCTGTAATTGCAGCTTTTTATCTCACAACCTCATAATTCTAATAATTTCTTGCCATTTCATGTTTTACATCTTGCAATGGGGTTTTTTGTTTTTGGTATGGAGTTCAAAAAATAAAAGGTAATTGTTTTTAACTCAATATTCTGACTTTTTCCCTCACTATTGCAAGTTGGCAGTCTATCCCAATATTGAATTCTCTTTTTTTTTCTAAATATTTTTTATCTTGCAAAAAAATCTTTCTCGGATAAAAGGCCCAATTACCTTCATTCATTTGTTTCTTTTGTTTGCTGGTTTGTCCATTCCTTATTTCATTCATTTATTCATTCATTCTTTATTTTTAATCCAGTGGTGGAAGCCAGTTTTCATAGTAAAACTTTTTATTTCAATTACTCTATCATTAAATACAACTTAAAGTGTTTTGGTAACTCTTTCCATATTCTGTTTCATACACTACAACAATACACATGAAACTTTTAAATTAAAATATTCATAAAAATTACTTACTGTATATAGACACATATAAATCATCTTATATTAGTAAATGAACAAATTAGTCAGAAAGACGCAGAATAAGAAATGTTTTTGGTATTAATTTATTGCATCAGGTCTCCAATGTGCCATTTTTCCAAATAAAACAGAATTAATCAGCAAGAAAATAAATGTTTGACAGAGCTTTTCAATGTTTAATGGGTTATTTACTAGAATGGAGCTAGTTAGTTAGAGAGGAGGAAAAGAAGAGGGATGTCGTCCAAGAAGGAACTGTGACATCTTGATTCAAAAAAAGATTATGAGCATAAGCTTTTTAAAAAAATAACAATTAAGTTAAAAAAAAAGTAAAGTGAATTAAGAAAGTAAATAGAGTACATTTATATGGGCTGTAACATTAACAAATTATGCAAGAAGAAGAAAAGAAAAGATCTTTTTGTTGCTGTGTTAAAGCTGTGTAGTAGTGGATCCAGTGCTACATACTCACCGACAATGATCACAATGGTGAAAGGACAGAAAATTAGAGTGCCAAGGGCCAATTACACCCCCTTCACTCCTACACACTCACACACAGCCATGCAGAGTACGAAATACACCCTCGTCTCATTCAATCAGATTGCCTACACAACTCCCCGAGCCCACCCACCTACGTAACTGCACCCCCCGGTCTCCTCATTTACAGTGAGAAAGCAATAAGGTAATCAGTTCTCCAGGTCTGAGCACTTTCAGCAGGGGCTTTGATGTATCCACTGAGACAAGGTTATTGTATTTTTCACATGCTAATTAGAACAGAATCTAATTTAAGGTAAAGATGGATGACTGTTTTGAACCAGCGAAGTTAAACCGTTCATGTCGGTGCTGTGTGAAACGGTAGAGATGTAGTTTGGAGGAAATTTAGACAGGGTGAAGTGCAACACTGACCATGTGTTTGAGTCTTTACATGCAGTATAGATTGGTGTTTCTGCCTACGGGTGGGCGGATTGTTTTAACACCTCCATAGTTGCTACTGCAAATGGAACTCAAGACCACAGACTAAAAAAAAGAATAGGCCTTCTGCAGGCTCAGAGGACAGTCATCAAGCACCATGTGCTGGTCTTTGAGGGAAGAGTCAGTGCAGACAGAAAAGTTGTCCGTCTGCTCTTTTATGGCCTTGTGTTTCTGTATCATAGATGAGTGCAGAGTCATGTATCCATACACACACAAGAAGCCATTTTCAGGATTTGTTGTATGTCAGCGAATGTCTTTGTTCCTCTCTGACAGAACACTGACACCACATATTGATTCCCCTCAGGCGGTGTGACCGTAGACACCCGACCTGTGAGTCACAGTGACAGCACTATCACTGACAGACTGCTCAATGCTGCTGCTTCATTCACCAACACACAAGACATTTGGAACTGAGCAGTATTTTTACAATTTAAAATAACTGTTTCTATACTTTTTTTTTTTCTATATGAATGTATTTCACATTTAATTTTTTTCCTGTGATGGTAAAGCTGAATTTTCAGCATCATTGCTCTAGTCTTCATGGTCACATGATCCTGATTTGCTGCTCGAGAAACATTCAGTTTTTATTCAATAAATTGTTTAAAATTGAGAGCGAAGACAATAATATCACAAATACCTTGGTTTCTACAAAAATACAAAAGGTATAGTTCACCCAGAAAATCAATAAATAAATTCTGTTATCATTTACTCACTCATATGTTATTCCAAACCTGTACGAGTTGAAAACACAGGAAAATATTTTCCAAAAAAGGTTGTTAAATTTTGAACTGATAACTGATTGCACTGTATATAATGTTTTTTTTTTCTATTTTTAATTGTTTTAATTAATTTTAAATAAATTTTAGATCATTTAAAAAGTTTTTTATTGTATTGTTTTATTTGTTGTGATTATGTTCATGATTATTTTCATTTATTTTATATAAAGCACTTTGAATTACCATTGCATGTGAAATGTACTATATAATGTTAAATGTCAATGTTAACCAGCATTCTTCAGAATATATTTTGTGTTCAACCAAACAGCATGGGGCTGAGTAAACGATGACAGAATATTATTTTTGGGGATGTACTATCCCTTTAAGCAGCTGTCAGCATTGTAAATAATAAAAACCATTGAGCACCCATTACTTAATGATTTCTGAAGGATCATGTGACACTGAAGCACACTGAACTATATATTCATGGCATGTAGGTTGTTTGTGTAAGGTTGTAGGACATGACATGACCTGCTGGAGTTTAGCACATAACCTTTCAGATGGGATTAAACAAGTCTTCTCCTCTGTGAGCTGAGCCCGGTCTTTGCCCATGCAGGCTGTGTGTGAAAGACTGAAATCCTGCTTCTTTCTAAAATAGATGAGCTTCTGCTATAAAGCCAAGTAGGGTGTGAGTTGTATAAATGCTGCTACAATTCCCATTTTCTTAAATATCTAAACAAAAATGTCTGGTTAATTTACTCCTTGTTTTTCCTTGAAGTCAAAAATAATAGCAACTATGTTTGACTATCTACAGTCACTGTGAGTTATTGTGTGATTAAATAGATTACTAAAAATTAACCTGTTCAGACAAAGCTAGGATGTCAAAATTTGTCATAAACTCAGCCCCACCCAGTTACTCAGTCTGCTAGTTACCTCACAGGAAATTGACTGTGGAGATTAAAACGTGTTTCAACAAAGTTAAAAGGCCTATTGTCTAATGGGAACTCTCTGGGTTTTAGGCTCTAGGGATGGTCAGGCTAATCATTTTTCTGTGCTGTATTTTATTTATTATATTTCTTTCTTTATACAAATATTAAAAGTGTACTAAATACTATCAATCAAGCCACTGGGGTAATGCACTGAGAATTCAGCTTTGCCATCACAACAATAATAAAATATATGAATAATATTTCACAATTCACAAAGTGAGCATAACCTCTTACGACTAGAGAACAATGTTTAGGAATTTTTGGAATTTGACATTGTTTAGACCATTACAAATAATGTAAACAACAACAAATACTAATTAAAAAATAATAATAAATGATATGCAATTCATAAGTCATGCTATGCTATATGCTATGAATGAACACGCATAGGCAAAAACAATATATATATATTTTTAGATCACCAATAAATGTATATTTTTTATTGACTAAATTTAGTATAAAAAATATTCTCAACTATGTTATAGAAGAATGATGGATATACCATTTTTCTTTCTGTAAAATCTGTGTAAAATGGTCATAAATGGGTTTTCTCATTATATACAATGGATCTATTAAATTTTTGGGGCAACATGTAATGGTAAAAGAATAACGGGAGTAATATTTGACAAGATTTTCATAATAATATATAATATTTTATAGATTTTTTAAATCTATATTATTTCCCTATTCATTTGTTATTTCTCCCAAAATGTGTAATAAACATGCTTTTAGTCCCGGTGACCTCATATGAGGACATGTTTTAAATCAGCATCCTGTTTTGTAACAGAAAGTCATATTTTGATTTGAATTTCTTGAGATGATTTATGAAAAAATTAGATTTGATTTAAATGATAATTACAAAATACCACGGAGTGAATGCGCTCTGTCTAGGACATCCAGACTCAAAACTGTGACGTGTAAAATGTCAGAAAAATTCACTAAAACATAATGTCCTCATATGAGGACTCAAGAGGATAAGAAGCTAAATCTTAGTGACCCCAAGTCTGTTATTTTTTTATATAAAAAATTGTGTCCCTAATATTTTAATATTAAGTAAACATTTTATAAAAGCAAAAATGCACTATTGTGAATATATGTGTGTCACAATTAAATAGGCTGCAAAGATGTCCTTTAGGCATGGTTATATCTAAGTGAAATGGCCACTCCTACTTTATTATTATGTGTAAGTGTATGTATTATTGTTATGTTCAGAATACTTCACACCTGAGCTGGGATTACTGCATCTTTTCTTATCTTAAAAGCTGAACTCTGTACATTTTTGCAACACCCAAACACATCTCACACAGACTCACCAAGCCCTTATCCAAAGCAATTACCTCTGAAATCTGATTAATTAGAGAGATGGTATTTGGGTCTCAGTAGGTAGGCTAGATCTGCTGTTGCTGCATCCAGTTACCAATCATGATGCTGATGGTGATGCTGGGGATGAGTAGGAGGAGGGGGGATCACCATAGCAATAGTGACGTCATCCCCCTTGCTCTAATTGGAGGAAACCCCGTGGCTACAAGTCAAAGTCTACGGGGCAACCGAACGCGTTCGAATCGGCCCGCCCCCATTCCCCGCGCTTATCAGCTATTGGACGATTATTTGAAGTACAGCGAGTGACAGGAAGAGAGCGCGGCTTCTGATTGGCTGGCAGGATGCATTAGCGACGTCTTACGGTAACACTTTCGATTGTCTTCCTCTACTACGTTTTTTCCCTAACCATCCAGGCTCAAAAGCTATCAATCCGGTGGAGTCAACTATTGATCGAGAGGTGAGATGCAGTCTGATATATTTCAGCTTTGAGGTTTTATGCTTATTTATCGTACAAGCTTAAATTCTTCTATGCATTTTGTACTGTTTCAATGGACGGCGTAATCGGTAAAACCTCGCTGCCTCGGTTGATCGGCAGGAGGGGCTGCCAAACTGCGTCCGTATCGATCAGGAAAAAGGCTTGATTTGCTTATTACAATGTTGTAAACGTTTATTTACCTTTCATGTAGGACGCTTGTATTCTCTTTCTTATATATTTGTTGCCTAAATAAATAACACGCATTGGACAAGATGAGAGCCATCGCTGTTAAAGGCGGGTCGTCAGATTGCTACAATTGCTTTGTTAAAAGATATATATATATATATATATTTAATTATATAGCTGTACTTTGATCTAGACAGAGCAATTTGTGGTATAAACTAAAATATGTTTATCATATTTTATCATCTGCTGAGATTGTCAAATGAACGCTTTGTATAGAGAGCCAGTAATCTCACTGCTACGGAAATCAGGCTGGATTTCATTGATTCCTATCGAGATTTTGATCGATGTACTGAACGGCAGTGTTACATTTTGTGTATTCATGTTAAAACAGTGGGTCCACTTTTAAGACATGCAGATTTGAGTGAACAGGGCAGGGCACTGACACAGATGTGCAGCACACACACCCTTGTCCGTGTCTCTAAACCTGCACTTACGTTACCTAACGTTACATAGACAACATCTGTAGGTAACTCGCTCGGTTTGGTTTTAAGACGAATTGTACGCTAGTAACGTTACGTGTGCAGAGAATGAAAGTGTAAGATTCACACGGAAGGGCTGCTCGTGTGGATTTTGAGTCATTTTAGCGATTCGAATCTTTTGAATCATTTGCCACAAAAGATTACTTCACCGATTCGCTCAGTGACTCTTTCTATTCGTTACGCCAGTAGGTGGCGACAAATTTGTCTTTTGATATTCGGTTGGTTTATGACAAACATTGATTTCTAAAACCTTGAAGTCATAAAATAGTCACACGCTTCAAAAGAAAGAGTCTTCAATGCATGGTATGGTCGCGTAAAAGATTTGTGACCACTATTCTCTAATCAATATATGGAGATTGACTGTCATTATCTTCCTCTCAGCCTCTTCAGGGATTAAGCAGCGCTTCATTCCCCTCGATTGATCAGGCGAGTGTCCCATAGACCTAGAAACACTCACAGACTTAAAGAAACGCAGCAGGATGGACAGAACAGAGCTTATCCAGAAGGCGAAGCTGGCCGAGCAGGCCGAGCGCTATGATGATATGGCGACCTGTATGAAGTCGGTGACCGAAGCTGGGTCCGAGCTGTCTAACGAGGAGAGAAACCTGCTGTCTGTCGCCTATAAGAATGTGGTGGGTGCCCGGAGGTCTGCCTGGAGGGTGATCTCCAGCATCGAGCAGAAGACCGAAGGAAACGACAAGAAACTGCAGATGGTGAAGGAATACCGAGAGAAAGTGGAGACTGAACTGCGGGAAATCTGCAATGATGTGTTGGTGAGTTTTACACATTCGTTCAGTGTAATAACATAGTGTAAAAGAATTAAGATCAATGGATGAACAATACCGGTCACTACTAAGAACAGAAATGTCTCTGTGACAGGGCTACACAGTCCAAATCAAGCCAAAACTGTGATATGACTCGGTGAGATTTATCAGTGAATGAAATAAATACATGACTTGCATGTTGTGGAGTGAAGTATGGCTCTGTTTATTTACACACATCAGCTCAATGGGTGAAAAAAAACATACAAACACTTCTCTACATGTGCTCTCTGTTTGTGTCCCTTATTTGTGCATTTGGGAACGCAATGTGCCATCTTCCCAAATAAGCTTATATTTGGCAAGTGCTTGTAAGACGGCTGTCGTGAGCAAAAGAGATGCTTCAAGGGCTATTAGTATGTGTTCCCGACACAACATGGTAGAGAATATGTCCTCTTTTCTGATGGAACAGCAGCCCAGTTTTGGCTCTCGCTGGAGACGAGGGTGTCTATATTAAGGGGAGCATGCACAGTCTTGCACAAGGACAGTCTCATTATTTTTATATCTAGTATATGTAGTGATGAGTCCATTTCGAAGCCGCGCAGTTTGTATTCAATAGCGTTACGTAAAGCAAACCTCCCGTGATCTAATTAGTATGATGTAAAAAGAGAAGTGTTTCCTGGTAGACACTTCCCACAGAAGGAAGTGTTTGTTTATATAATCAAATCATGGCCCTGACTGAGATGAGATGATCAAAGTTCAGCAGTGGGTGTGTGTGAAGGTGCATTCAGGTGCAGTTTAGTAACGCTTTCTGAATGCCTGCTGGGTAATAGTGAGCTATGCAGTTCCTCATTCTCAGTGCTGGTGCTGCTGGTGGAATACTTTAGTCTTATCCACGCAGACACTTTGTTTCTTTAAATAAATGCAACAATGTTTAATGTTGCCTGAAGGAGGGTTGTTCTAAAAATGGATGTGGTTTATTTTCTCACAGAATGAGCTGAAATGGTAGCTCTTATTGTGGTCTGAGAAAACCATAATTCATTACTATTAGACCTTGTTTTATGGGTGTTGTATAGACCGTTGCTCTGTGTTATTGTAGAATAATATTGTAAAATGAACTGGTCAATCAATGTGTGTTTTATTATTATTTTTAATGGCAGATGCCAGTACTAGAGGTGATTATCTAGGTGGCTTATATATGCATAATACAAATATTTTGTGAAATCATGTGAGTTAAAATTTTTTTTTTATATCAGTATTGGATATTAGATGTTTATGGGATATCTCCTATATTATTTACATATTATTTTAATCTTTAAACTACTACTAATAATTTAAATCTAGCTTAATCTTTAGCAAATCTCAGAGTTAATAACCATTTTTCTTAATGTACATGATGTTTGGTCGATAGACGATGCCATCGCCAATGGCTGATAGACATCACAATGCTGAGCCGGTGTAGTGCCGAATTTTGACCCCCTGCCAGATTATGACTCTCCTAGTTTTGGCAGGTTAAGTGTTAGGTGTGGGGTTAGGATTACTATTGATTGAACGAGGGGAGTTATAATTCGGCACAACACCGGCATCGCAATCCTCCACCCCGCCGCAGCAGCAGCAACCAGCTCGCGAAAAATGCACATAATCTATGTCGGCAAATCTATGCCATTAATAAGCGAGCACACCACTGATGCTGGGGAGCGCAGTAAATCTTTTCCGCGAGAGGAAAACAGATCTACATGCGAAGAAACGGGGCCCGCAAGCTCATTTCAAACCCTCGTGCGCGACATCAAGCACTCACGTGCATTTCAAGCGCGAGCACTGTTATTTTTGTCAGTGGTGGGGCAGGGCTTCGTGTTTTAGTTACAACTATATACCCCCAACTGCCAAATACGACGAGGATGCCATCGTCCATCGCGATGTTTCACATTAGACATCGTAAGATACCAAATTGGTGGAGATCGCCCAACCCTAGTTGGGATGCCTAAATCCCCAGGTAGCATTTAAAACTTTTTAAACAGATAAGTATAGAATAATGAAGTCATGCTGTAACTAAAATTCTGATAAAAGACATTGTGATTAACCATCATCAAAATTTAATATACATGGATCAATCATTTCCAGTGGTTAGAATATAGATGGGAGGATTTCCGTTTCATGCTAATGATTTACTGCGCTCGCTTATTAATGGCATAGATTTGCCACCATAGATTATGTTTTTTTGCGCGAGCTTGGTGCTGCTGCTGCGGCGGGGCGGAGGATCGCGATGCCAGCTCAGCATCGTGATGTCTATTGGCCGATGGTATCGGCTATCGACCCAACCCTAATTCCCAATCAGTCACTGTCTTTCTGGTAAGTCAGTGGTTTAGCTGTCGTCCAGTCTGAACCCATGCAAGGACTGTGTTTGTGCGGTGAGTCATGGCTGTTTCTGTGCACAGCTTTAGCGAGAACTCCAGCTTGATTTCCCAGCTCGTCTGTGATGGCTGAGGGTGTGTCTGTGACTCATCTCACTGTTGAATCTGCTCTGGGATCAAGGTTGTTCCACACCCCCACCTGTCCAGACAGTCTGCCACATGCTGCCAGCTCTCTTACTCTCAGTAGGGAGGACTACACTCACTGAACAAGGCTTTCCTGCGTTTAGCATCGATTTATATTTGTTGGAACATAAAAGGAGTGCATAAAGATATTTGCCTGTGTGTGTTCAAGATCATCAACTAAACATATTTGGAGTCTGATCATAATTATGTCAGATTTTATAGCATGGTGGATTTGTAACAGAAAATGCACTTTCACTGTAGCTGGGATGAAATTAGAAACATAACTTCTCAGAAAGGGCTTTAGCTCCCAGAATGTACAGAAATTAATGTTTGCACACTAAATCCTCACTGAGAAGTGATTAATCTAAATTCTTTCCTTTTATAGAACCAGCAGTAAAAATATTCAAGCTTGAACAAAGATGACTAGTTAACCTCACTTTTTTAACCTATTCAGTTGTTGGAAGTCTATTTGACAATTCTTATATTTTATGTCTTTATGTTAAGAAAAACACAAATATACAGTTAAAACATAATATTGGAAAAGAAAACAATTTAAAAATTGGTTTTCTATTTTAATATATTATAATATATTTTAGTATAATAAAACTTAATTTATTCTGGTGATTGCAAAGCTTAGCAGCCATTAAAATAATTCTATTATATTGATTTGATGAGAAGTTTCTTTTTGTAACTATTGAAAGTCACAGATGTGTTGCTTAATATTTTGATGAAAATCGTGATATGTTTACGGGTTTTTTTTTTGTATATAATGTTCAAAATAACAAATGAAATCGAATATTTTGTGATGATGTGAACTTTTTTTTTCCTCAGCTGATTCTGAAAACGTGATGCAAGTGCATTCACATAAATTAGGAGATTTTTGGGTTTGGATGCTCAGTTGTGTGCTATTTTATGTGCATCTGCTTTTAGTTTTCTCAGAAGCTTCTACATTTTCAGGCCAGAAATAGGATGCTGGAATAGCACTGACCTTGTTTCTCTGGTTTGGTCATCAGTGACTGGCATCTCTGTGCTGAGAATCCTTGACAAGTGTGAAGAATGAAAAAAAATCCTCTGGCAGGACTTTCCATTTAGGCAAGCAAGAAGAAACAGGCCCTCATGCCGGAGAATGTTTTGTACGCTTTTGGTTTTGTCTGTTTTGAAGCCTCTGGGTGCAGTTTGTACACCTCAAGCCAAAACATTACTTAAAGGGACGTTCTGTCGTTTACTTGTTTACTCATTTCACTCCAAACCTGTATGTAGGAGTTGTTTTGAAAAATTACACAATGGAAGTCAATAGACTTTTAACGTAAGGTCAGAAACATGTCATGTTCCACAGAATAAAGGGTGAGTAAATGATGACACAGTTTTTATCTCTTTAATCACAGAGAGAGCAGTAAAATGTTGGACTATTCTAGTTTGTTGCCTAATGATTTCTGTTATAACGGTGTTTGTGAAGTGTAGGAGGATGGAGAAAAATATTAAGCTCTTGATGGTGAATTTTCTGACCTGTTCTTACCATAGCGTGGTAAGCAGTGGGTCATACCTTGTGAATTTGTGTTGGCCTTTCTGTGGTAATCTGTCTCATCTTTGGTGTGGTGGTTAATCTGGTATTTACTCGTGCCTTAAAGCTGTTGCTTTCACTGAAACAGATTACAGCTGAAGCAGTCTTAGGTGGGTAGACGGATGCAGAGATGGAGAGCTTCAGCTAGGGGCTAGTCTCCGAGACAGAGATTAAGCTTAATCCTGGACTAAAATGAAGGAGGGAAATCCCTTAAAACTGCTTTGAGTCTGTATGGGACCGGCACTAACAGGAGGATGAGCTGATATTTAACCTGTATTTAAGGTCACTCACCTGCTGGTTTGCATGTTTCTGGTGGCCGAATGAAATAACATGAACGTGTGAGTGAGTAAATGCTTAATTTCTTTCTTTTATGCTTCTACAGGAGCTGCTGAACAAATATTTAATTCAGAATTCCACAAATCCTGAGAGCAAAGTCTTCTACCTGAAGATGAAGGGCGACTACTACAGATACCTCGCTGAAGTCGCCTCAGGAGACGACAAGAAAGGTAAGAATGCTTGACTGCTGTTTTTGTGGCTTTTACAAGCATTTCCTTTAAAACTAGGACTGGACTTTCCTTGGTATGATGTAACTGGAAACATCCAAACGAGCGGACGTTTGTCTTGTGTCTGAGTATAGGCTGATCATTATCTGCTCTACAGAGATACTTTTTTTACTCGTTTCTTTTTGTGGCTTTGTATGCATCAACACTAAGGATTTTCTTTTCTGCTTGTAACGTTTGCGTTTTAAAGACAAATGCAGAAAAATCAGTCAAATGAATGAAGAAAAGATATTGAGCTCTTCTTGGACATTTTTGGACCTGATATGATTTGCGAGCCTAACAAAGTATTTTGTTTTTATTTACAGCAACCATAGACAACTCTCAGGATGCTTATCAGAAAGCATTTGATATAAGCAAGACAGAGATGCAGCCCACGCACCCCATACGTCTGGGTCTGGCCCTCAACTTTTCTGTCTTTTTCTACGAGATTCTCAACTCTCCAGAAAAGGCCTGCGCCCTTGCTAAACAGGTACTGTTTAAATTACCGTGTTTGTGGTATATATTTAATTTTATGATCTATAAACTTTAGGTTTTTTACGAATGTGTTTTTGTACATCTTTAGGCATTTGATGAGGCCATAGCAGAGCTTGACACGCTGAATGAAGAGTCTTACAAAGACAGCACTCTTATCATGCAGCTACTGAGAGACAACCTCACAGTAAGTGACAGCAGAGAAATTTCTCTTTCTCACAGGTGATTCGATTTTTGAAGGCAAAGATGACCAGTAATGGTTTGATATAGTTGTGTGATGTACCGTAAAAACAGAGAGGTGCATTTAAAGAGATCAGTAAAGGAGAAAAGGGCCATTATTTGAAATGTTATCATTAACAAGACATTTGTGACCTTCGACCACAAAACCAGTCGTAGGGGTACATTTTTCAGATCTATATATCATCTGAAATCTGAATGAATAAGCTTTCCATTGATATATGGTTTGTTAGGATATGATAATAATTGACCAAGATTGTCCAAATGAATTTCTTAGTAATGAATATATTGCTAATCACAAATTGATGTTTGATATATTTACAAAATATCTTATCTTTACACCTAATGATTTTTGCCATAAAAGAAAAATCAGCCATTTTGACCCACACAATGCATTTTTGGTCATTGTTACAAATATATCCCAGCGACTTGAGATGGATTTTGTGGTCTAGAGTTACATTTTTGTTAATTGGAAATAGCTTTGATGGAAAAACAAAGAAACGAACTAAAATAACATTTCTAACAGAATTTAGAAATTTGATTAACATGGAAAATATGAATAAAAACTATAATGGTATATAATTAAAACTAAAATAATACTGAATGCGTTCTGACAATGTCATATTTTCCTCTTCCACCAGTTATGGACATCCGACAATGCACCAGATGAGGGAGAAGGAGGTGAGGGAGGAGAGAACTAGACCACGCGCTCCTTCAACAAAGAAAATGACCTTTTTACACATCTCCATTCCTTATCACTCCATGCCAGAATTCCTCCAGTAAAGATCAAACCCATGATTAATGAAGAGCTGTTTATGGGAAAAAAAAAATCATTTAGTCTTTTCACAGTGCAGCTTTTGGACAAGAAAAGAAAGATATTTGGGGAGAAACCCTGTTCCTTAGTTTGTTTGTCTTGGCCTTCCATAATGTGCAGTTTCTGCTGTAGAAAAGTATGACTAGTGTCATTTTATACAAACATAATCTTAAAGTAATAGTTAATGGAAAATAAATTAATGAATAAATTAAAAGTAAGGACATGCATTTCATCACAGGTAAGTCTGAGACTAAAAAGTAATTGCAGGGATATTAAAAGCATTTAGATAACCATATACACCTACTGTATCTTGTACTTTAACATTCTTACCTGTTTCACCTCAGCACTACCACGGGTCGTGCACTTCCACTGAAACCAGTGGTCAGTCACGCTTTAGATAGTTCAGTACGGAAATTAAACAAAAAAAAAGACACTTGTCGAAATGGTGTACGTTTCAAGCTGCATTTCAGATTTTACTTGGAAATATTAGCATCTGCAGTGGTATGTAGTATCTGACGGTTCTCAGTTTATAAACGGTTTAATAATATATTTACTGTTTTTCACTTGATTTTGGCCTGTTTAGTGTTCCCTTTGCTTTTATTTTATGGAAATCGAAATCATCCATAGAAATTTAATCCATTTGTAAGACGACTTAGGGCATATTTGATTTGATTTGTTTAGTAATGCTGTGTTAAAAGTGAAACTGTTTGGTTAGCAGTACCCCACTAGCATGCAGACCAATTCTGACACAATCTGTGGCACAGTTTGGTAATATGGTTTTGATGGTCACGTATAAACGACCCACTCTAGAAATTAGTTTCACATACCGCATGTTATGAATGATAGAAACCAAGAACGAGCATCTTGATTCTGACTGCTAGTGGTGAATTTGTGTTGGTGGCAAATAACATTGCCTATGTATGTCCAGAACACTGGAATGAGAATTGCCATATTGCCAATATTAAAGTTCTGTTCAGTACTTTTCCGTGCGTTGTGCACAGGTGTGTGGTTGTCCAGAGAGTGTCATTATAGATTCGACCACTATTACATGTTTTGTTTCTCCTTTATGTCTTTTATTCTATTGTGTATGTGATTGATTTTTTTTTTCTCTTTTTTTTTTTTTATTTCCCATGAATTTTAGTCTCACAAAAGCCTTGTGAAAATGTTTTATGCCCTATGTATGTTATGTAACATGCTTAATTACATTTTATAAACCAATTTTTTGTCTTGTGGGTTCATTTATTTTTACTTCGGTTGCTTGTCTTTGTCAGTTGGGTTCAAACATATAATTCAAAGCTCAGTAAAATAAAATGAAATTTATTTATATTTTATAGATATTATTATTATTATTATTACTATATTATTACGGTGCTCTGGTATTCTTTCACATTTTAAGTACAACTTTTCACATTTTAAGTTTTAATAATTTTAAGAAATTTTAACAGCACAGTATATAGTGTGACAATTTTTTTTCTTAAAAAAAAAAAAATAAATCCTGGAAATTTTAATTCCAAGTTCACGTCATCTTAACTTTTGCACAAATATTACACTAAAGATGGAAGCTCAGAAGACATTTTAACTCGCATAGCATTATTCATACATGCTTTAGCACCCTCAGTTGGTTGTGAGAGTAATTTACATCTTTTCATTACTACTATTAAATAATGACGCAAACACTGAAGATAGGATTTATTTTTAGTTGTGCTGAAGCTAATAAAATAATGTATAGTACATAAACGGCTAAATTCTAATATACCTAAATGCTAAAGAGCCTTAACTAATTATTGTTTCACTTTTAAAACCGACAAGCTTCAGTTTGCAAACATGCGGCATATGTATTTGAATATTTTGCACCAGCTACACACTTTTCACAATAAATTAAATATATGTTTAATCGAGTTTGTTAATCAGATACATGACTTTTATTATGAAACTTTTATTATGTTTCTAAACGACGACCAGGAAGTACAAACTACGTCAGTGCATTACAAGTCGTTGATTTCACGTTCACGTTGGATTGGATTTACAATGTTTAATAAAAAGCCACGCAGAAATTTCAGGCAAAGGAAACACGAATCCAGTGATGAAGATGAGAATGAAAAGCTCAGCGGTGGCGATGCCGGAAAGGAAACGGAGAAAGCCGATTCTCCGCGGAGTAACATTAGTCCAAAGACTCGCGAGTGTGAGTCCAGTGATGCTGAGGAGCCCAAAGACACACAACACCAGTCCAAGAGCAATACACTCAGCTTTCTCGATGAAAAAGACCGTGAGTATTTTATTACAGCCTCTCTTAAGCACTAACCTTACATAACTTGGTTGTAACAAAGAAACTTGACTTTTACAGCCACCGAGGAAAGTTTTACAGTGAAGCGTTCAGTCCACAGGGAAGTTGTGTTCCAGGCTCGGATAAAAGACGGTTCTCCGGCACCGATTCCAGGCTCCCAGGGTGCGTCTGTCGCTTTAATAACGGCCTAATTCTGCAGATTGACCGTCATGATTAATAACACTTCATTTGTTTTCAGTGAAGAGGAGTAAAGATGTCAGTGTGCAGTCTGACAGCGATTCTGATTCCTCGGTTGAAGACATCCCTCCTGACAGCGATGAGGGAAGTTCTTCTAGCATGTCAAGTTCATCCGGTTCTTCAAAACCACAGAGAGGTCTGACTACATCACCTGTCTCTTAATAACCAATAATCCTCTGGAGTTCCTCACTTAGGGGCCACATTTGTGCTATACATTTTTAATTTACACACCAGAGTGGAGCACTGGCTGTTGTCAGACAATAATCTCACTGTATTATTACAGTTAATGACAAAAATCATGTTTGGAAATGTTAACTGATATTTACAACTGACACAAAAGATAGAAATAACCAACTTAAAACCATTTTTTGTTGCTGAAAATACTAGTTGAAAATACTATATATATATATATATATATATATATATACACACACGCAGTACAGGCCAAATGTTTTGAACACACCTTCTCATTAAATGTGTTTTCATGGCCCTTTACATTGGTAGATTCTCACTGAAGGCACCACAACTTTGAATGAACACATGTGGAGTTATGTACTTAACAAAAAGAGGTGAAGTAACCTTTGCTCTGATTACTGCTTTGCACACTCAGCATTCTCTCAAGGTAGTCACCTGAAATGGTTTTCCAACAACAGTCTTGAAGGTGTTTCCAGAGGTGTTTAGTACTTGTTGGCCCCTTTGCCTTCACTCTGTGCTCTAGCTCATCCCAAACCATCTCGATTGGGTTCAGGTCCAGTGACTGTGGAGGCCAGGTAATCTTCCGCAGCACTCCATC
>JAUMHI010000061.1:11940909-11952673 GCA_032359435.1 Enteromius unitaeniatus
TGTACACACACTCCCAACACACATTTCAGTCCAAACAGCTTGAAAAAGTGCATGTACCACCGTATGACCCCTTTAAAGAATAGCAGTGTCCACACCACGACTATAATAATAAAGGACATTGACAGCCAATCAGAATCAACCCTCCTATCACGTGCTTGATCATTTAAAGCAGCAGACACGCTTGAGCTTATAATAAAGAGACGATATTGTTCTCTGGTGTGGACGCAAACATAGTTAGCATTACCTTTATAGTTATATCTATAAAAGTTTAGTGTAGTATAAAAAAATATATTCATTAATTAAAGTCAGTGCAAAATGCACCTGCTTACAACTCCACCTGTTTGTTTGTTCTTGGGGAATTGACATGGATAGCACAGGAAAATGCCTGACCAGCTAAAAGTGACCTGCTTGGTCAACAATGCTTTGCAGCAGGCCGGTTGGCATGCTTGTGGGAGGTCTAGCTGACATTGACTCATTTTAACCCTGGCTGTGAATACTAATGACAGCAGTTGTGCGCCCATTATTGTCTCAACTTAAATATCATGTTATAGTTGAGAAACAGGTGCTTGGACTCCTGTTAAAAATATAAGGGGCTGCAAAAAAAATAAGTTAGTTATTTGTGACTATACAAGAGTTGAAACGGGAGAACAGCTACAATGGATGACTTGCTCAGTGAGGAACAACATAATTTTAAAGCGACTCGTTTGCTTGACGTCTATTTGTGAAGTCAAATGAAAGAGTATTGGCTCATGCCAGCTTTGAAGCTCAGGTTTGGCTCGGTGTCTGATTAAAGCCAGGCTCCGTTGGTCAAGGCCCTGAAATACTACAGACTGCTGGCTTCAATAAAGCCCTGCCAAAAATGAGCTGCCGCTTTCCTCTCTTGATTGCGGTATAAAACGGTGGTTCCATCTGGAGGACAATGGTGAAAACACTCTCAAAGTATTTCTATGGACCGTCCTAGGGAAATATGGTGTAATTCATTCATGAATTATGGGCCCCTGTGACTAAGCTTCACAAAAAATATTTTCTGATGAATGTATTTAGGCATTACAAAAGATAATGAGGAGGCATGTGCTGAAAAATGGATTTAGAGCATGCTTTCAGTGACTTACTAATGTTTACGCTGAATTGTTTGAAGCCAAAACTGTCTGTCAAAGAACAGATCATAGTAGAGGCTCAATTTCAGTCATATCTAATTTAATTGAATACTATTTAAAGAAATGTTTTCACCTACAATCAAAATTTGCTACAAATGTACTCACCCTCATGCCATCCAAGATGGCACAAGTAAAAGAGTTTGTTTCTTGATCATAACAGATTTTAAGAAATGTAGCATTACATCACCAATGGATCCACTGCAGTGAATGGGTGCCATCAGAATTGCAGCTGATATAAACATCACAATACTCCAGTTCATCAATTAATATCTTGTGAAGTCAAGTTAAGTCAAGTCACTTTTATTTAGTGACGTGAAAGTGAAAAGCTGCATGTTTGTAAGAAAGAAAATCATTCAAGATGTTTAAACTTTCCAGCTTCTCAATCCATAATTTTGATTTGTCCAGTCTTGTCTGAATCAGGAGAGAAATATGCACAAGCAAACACTGTTTTCCTGATCATTTACCATTCACCACCATGTCATCCAAGATGTTCATGTGTTTTTTTTTTTCTTCAGTCAAAAAAAAATAAATTAAGGTTTGTGAGGAAATATGGTGAACTTTAATATGACTGCATGGGTTGAAGTTCCAAATTGCAGTTTCAAAGCACCTTTAAAGAGCTCTATGTGATCCCAGCCAACAAATAAGGGTCTTATCTAGTGAAACGATTGGCCATTTTCTAAAATAAAAATAAATGTGTATACCTTTTATACTAATATATGTATTATAATGCTTGTCTTGTATTAGATCTGCAATGAGTATGTGATACTTTAAACATTACATAATCACGTTGCAAAATTAGTGTGTGTAAAAACTCATCTCATTTTCTCCTCCAACTTTAAAATCGTCCTAAATCATTGTTTTACTTTGCACTTTCGCTTCGTAAACACTGGGTTGGTTTCACCTACATCATGTGTGTGATTATAATGCATCAGGTCAAGCTAGTGCAAGACGAGCATTTTTGGTTAAAGTATGTATATATTAGGGATGTAACAGTTCACAAAAATCATGGTTTCGGTTAGATACAACAAAAACCAAATGCTCCTTATAAAAAATGAAATGTAATGTAGTAGTTCTAAACTAATAGAAAGAAAATAACTATTTTGTTTTTAAATGAAACTTCGTTTCAATCATTCTTTAAGGTTTTTTTTTTTAGTGTGAAAGATGAGTGTGTCCACATTTTCTTCAGACAGCACAGATCGTGTCTTTAACACACGGGCACACTTCAGCTAAAGAAGGTCACAATCTTTCTGTTCTTTACTAGGACTGCTAGGAGGACTCAACCAAAAGCCTCGTACTGAACGGTTAAATACGAATATGTGTATCGTTACACCCCTAGTATACATATATATATATATATATAAATATATATATTTTTACAATTTTTTTATCTTTTCTAAATAAGACCCTTATTTCTTCGCTGGGAATGTGTAGAGTCATTTGAAGCTGCACTGAAACTGCAATGTGAACCTTCAACCCCTAGCTCCTATTGATGTCCACTATATGGAGAAAAAAACTGGATTTTCTGCTGAAAAATTTTCAGAAAAATTTTATTGCGGAAGTGAACTAATCCTTTAATGATGGTTTTGTTTCTTACAAAGCTTTTTTCTTCACAAGATGTTAATTGATGGACTGGAGTCTTGTGGATTACTTTGCTTTTATAAGATGTTTAGACTCCTATTCACTGCAGAAGTAATGTAATACTAAATTCTCTCTTGCTTTTGTTTTTCACAACTGAAAACAGTTAATGAAGCTGATGTAATCATCCTTTTCAAGTTTTAAGATTAAATCACAGGCCTCTTTTAACCTTGTATTGATATTGGAAGAAGTTAAGCAATTTAGATCTATTTTAACATGCAGACAGGATACGACCCATGAGATTTCTGTGGAAAACAAGGACTTGTCCTGGGAAAAGTCCAGTGCAGTTTCCAAAAACATGAAAAGATATGAACCACAAGAACAACAGTTCAGTCATATGCTGTTTTCCAACCATAAAAATACTCTGAATTACAGATAGGGCCACAGATAACAATTTATAAACTGTATGTGTGCATTAGAAAGGAATGCTCACTGACTATTCATCGCTCAATACACTGCTCTCACATCCTGATATGATTCATCCAAGTTCATGTCCTAATTTATTGTTATTTATGTTTTACACACAGTGGCTTTCAAACAGGCAGATAATTGGCCTGGCTCAGCCGAACGCCATACAACTTAAGCACACATTATTGTTTTTTTTTGCCTTTTCTGTCTAGTTAGGGAGGGTTTTGGTCTTGACTAATCACTGTGGTTGAATGGAGGAGTGTGTACCGGAAAGGACTCATAGTGATACTGTGTGATATACGATCTCTTACACACACAAACACAGGAACACAGATTGGGAAAGAGAGTTTTTCCACTGAAGGTCTTATCCTAACGCTGAGGGGGCTGCTCTGTTATATAGATCATTATGACTCATACAGTAGCCCTTCATTTTTTTCTTTTGTTTTCTCCATCAGTTCTGAAGAGTCAAAGGGAGGACACTGAAGTTTCTTTGTCATTTTGTCATACTTTCTTTTGCTCTCTTTTCTCTGCAGTGTGAGGTCGCATAGGTGGACCACAATGTATCAACACACTCCAGGTAAGACTAAATTTATAGTGTTAATCAGGTAAAAAAATCTGTAGATAAAGTATTAATAATAGTCATTAATTCCTTCTTGCTGTTATGTTTGGGAGAGTATAGGCATCACAGACTGCAGCACTTTGTAAAAGGTTATGAGATTACCTCGCACGGAGACTCACAGTGTTTTGAGTATTTACAACTGAAAATACTGTTTAAACATCAAATTATGGTGTAGAGCCTGGGAGAGATTCATAATTATAAGATAGTAATGAGGGTGAATGTAGAGCATCGTAATGCAAGATTGCATAGAAAAACAGACCCAACAGTTAAACAAGAGTTAGAAAGCTTGGTACCCGATGCTTTCCAGATATATGGTACAAAATATAGCTTTACATTTTTATTTTCAAAATTCAAAACTAAATTTTATTAAAAAAAAATTGTATACAAGCTATTTACCAACTTTTGCAATGTTATATTGATGTTATTATATCAAAAACAAACAAACAAAGGGGAAAAAAAGCAGAACTTTGTGTTATAAAGCAATAATAAAGACAAAACGTCATCACTGATAATAATAAGAAATAGAGGGTCATGTGACTGAGGTAATGGCTATTAAAAATTGTAATCGTCAAATATTTTAAAGTTACTTTAAATTGAAAAAGTACTTTATACTTTTTTTAGTTATAAATAAAAAATTTACAAATAAATAAAATTGCCAGAAAATTGGTTTCAAATACACAAACAATGCTGGAAAACAAATGAATTTGTGGGACGTGAAGGATTTTTCTGAAGAACAGCAGACAGTTTAACTGTTCAGGACAAACAAGGGACACAGTTTTAAGAATTAAGAAGTGCAATAAACTTTTTCAAATGACAAATTCAACTATTATTTTCTCTTATTTGCAAACATATTTTATGTTTCTTATTCAGGGCAGTACTAAATAAACATTAACATTAATTTTGTATGATCGCTCTTATTTTGGTAAAATAATTAACACATTCTAAAGGGGAGTGTAAACTTTTGACCTCAACTGAGTGTGTGTGTGTGTGTGTGTGTATAAATATATATATATATAGTTGAATGAAAAAGTCTTACTACAACTATTACAGTGACTTTTTTAAAATAGTTTTCACTAAAATGAATGGAATATCAGTTCAGTATATTATGTCAGAAATTATGACATTGTTTTATAAATGTATCCTAATGGTTAATTAATACATATATGTTAGAGAAGCTCAAACCCCCTGAGGTCAGAGAAAGCAAAAATCACAATTTGAATAGTGTACCTATACTTGTTGGAAGTGCCACCAGTCTAATTCCTCATTTACACTAAAAGAGGAGTCTGTCTTCCTCTAAGTGAGACAGGCCGAGACTACATTCCATTACACCCACGTGAATGACTGGCCCTGAGTGCTGTCTACCTTCAGCCCAGACTACTGCTGAAAAACATCAGACTACCTCAAGCTTTCTGTCCATCCTGCTACAGATTCCATGTTGTCTCCTTTGTTTTACTTAAACCAGCCAATATGTCCTGGCAATTTGGCAATAATTTACTGGTAAACTTTCCCTGATGCCTAGAAGTGGTTTTACGAGGGAGAGAGAGAAAGACAGAATGTCAGGGGTAGGATTGCATTCTATAATTAATTCTTTATTCACGGTTATAATTTCTATTATGATTGTCTCAACTGCAATCGTCAATCATCTTGTCAGAGAATAATAATGTATATGCTGGATCAGAATGTTTTTTTTGTCTGATCTTGTTTGACAGTTTGATGAGGAGAAATTAAACTTTAGGTTGTTACTAATGACTGTGGTTGCACAGTAAGATATAGCATTATTCTTCTGTTCGGAAATTTTCAGCCTGTCTGTAAAAATAGTTTTCTCTGCACACAAGGTTATGGTACAGCCTAAATGTAGGGAGAAATCCCAATATAATTACACTCTTTAAAACAACATCATTATAAGCTACAGTTCAGCACTTCTCTTTATAGGGATTTTAAAAAATGAAGGTGGGTTCAGACTGGTTTTAACTTGCGGTCTCTCCCTCTTTCACTTTCTTTCAGTACCACACAATAAGTGATCCAGAGAGCGTCTGTGGATGAAATGGTTACAGCTTTCCTCAATGAAAGACAAGCCCCTACTGAGGAGATGGCTTTAGTAAGCAATGCGCTGGCTGCTTACTCCTTTATAGCAGGTAAAAACAGGTTTGGTACACTGCTACACAAACAGCCCCAAAATTATACTCCGTGCTAATGCCATTAATTGAATTTTATTTTCAATTACAATTTAGTCTTCTAACATTTGACTAAACTGGCACTCCTTGCTTTAAAAAAACACTTTTTTATTTGATGTAATACTTTAAATGAGTTTTTTTTACATATACATAATTTAATTATGTATATCTTTAATTTCTCAGTAGCTTTTACTAAATACTACTAATTATAAATTAAATATGCACAAATATTAATAAAATAATTAATCAATAACTACAGAACAAGCTTTTGATGACTTGTATTTTCATGCATTTTTTATTACATATATTATATTTTATTATATGTACAAAACCTTACTTTCCACTTCATTTTTTCAATTTTTTAATAGTTTGTTTTTTAATGTTTATTACATTTAAAGTACAAGGAAATCCACTGTGAAGAAGACGGGAAAGAAACGTTCAATTACTTTCTGAAATAATATCAGTGAGTAGCCTAGCTGCATTAAATAATAATGATGTCAATATTGAAATAATCATAATTTTTCCAGAATTAAGCATGTAGGCTACATGCTTCTACACTTTGGTAAAACTTTGGTTTTCTTCCTTTTTTTTTTTTAAACATTTATACTATTTCAACAAAACAAAAACCTGTGTTAAGGACAACATATTTCATTAGGCTACGTTTAACTTAATACCTCTGGGTCTACACCCTTATGTGTTATTATGTCAATTATGTATTAAAATGACACAAAACACAAAACATAGTCAACACAACAAATATTATTTACCATATCAGGGTTAGGTTAGAGTTAGGGGGTAGGGGTAGGGGTAGGCTTAATATATGTATATATACATAGATCAAAAATCATGTAAATAAATAAAAACAATCGCTAAAGGAGTGGCTTGTGCAAATTATTAGGCCATAAACCTTTTATTCGGTCGGATATACTGTAAGTGGTTCTATGCGACCTGTTCCTGATCTTCTGAACTGTTCCTGCAGATCACCCTGAACGGGCGGCCCTGTATTTCGTGTGTGGAGTGTGTTTGGGACTGGTTCTGACTCTCATCGCGTTAGTGGTGCAGATCTCCTGTCGAACCGACTGCAAGACGCAACCGGCACCCAAGAGAACCGGCAAGACCGCGGAGAGCACCAGCGACACTAGCGACAGCGACTCGGACTGGGACAACAGCTCCGACCTGTCGGCACGCCGTCACCGGCGCTTTGAACGGACGCTCGGTAACGTGTTCACCTCCGCGGAGGAGCTGGAGCGCGCGCAGCGGCTGGAGGAGCGCGAGCGGATCATCCGGGAGATCTGGATGAACGGACAGCCGGACATGCCGGCCACACGCAGCCTCAACCGCTACTATTGAACTCTCTGAAGTTTGGGGAAATATTATACAATAGCTATTAAAGACTTTTGGGATATAGTAAGGGACTGAAATACAGAAAAAGCCAACACTTAGGGTACTCTTTGGGACATCTCTTCTGGCGGCACTGGCACTACTAATGAAGCATTGGTGTTTTTAAAGGTGCACTTGGTACATTTTTTGTTTATGTTGCGCTGATAGTCGTTTTGTATCTATACTAAAGACACCTATACTGACACCTGGTGGCGTGGATGAAAAAGCAACGTTTAATTAAATTACTGTAATTGGGACTTTTTGCCATTGAGATGTCCTAAATTAACTGATAACCTTGCTCCATGTTAAATAAATAAGTTCTTATTAAGGGACTGGTTTGACCATTCACTTTTAAACATTTTTTAAATTGCTATTAATTCCTGAGTGCACCTTTTATAAAACATGTTTTAATGAAGAATTCACCATGACATGAAAAACAGGTGGAGGAAAAATAATATGCTTGAGCTATGGATATGCTTGACTTGAAATACTGTATTTTTTGAATTAGAATGAATTTTGTCTGAAATTAGGTTTGGCCACGTGTACAGTGGACAATTCAGACACCTATTTTTATCGAGATGTTATTCTATAGTTGGCTAATATCTTTTTTTATTTAAGCAAAATGCCTTTCTGTTACCAACACTTTTGTTATACTAAAGCTTTGTCTTGGAGCTCAGGGTTTTCATGACCTCTGTGAAGGATTTCTCTTCATTTGTCATATTTTGTCAACTGACGAAACAAAATGATGGTCTGTGCCTTCATTTCAGAAGAAATCAATCTAAAAATGAAAAGATACTGGAAATCCTCAGAGTATCTTTTCATTCTTAGTGTATGCCTTCTTCAAGCAAGTATTATTTATGCATGGAAGACAATCACCTCTGCTTGTACTAGATTTTTCACAGGATCAATTTTTTACCAGGTGCTATAGGGAAAATCCATCCGTGTGTGAGCACAGTTCAGTCCAACTTTATGGTCCAGAAATGTCAAAATAATGTCAGATATATAAAATATGTTCATGTGCTTAATTCACCCTTTGCTGTTCAACACATGGAACATTTTAATAATGTAACCAAGAGGCTCACATGCTTCTACTGTCTCATTCCATACTCATTCAGTTTCAAAATATTTTAATTTCATATAAATATATGGATTATTAGAAATGAATTTGCATTTGGTTGTTTTTTAATATGGTTGTTTTGAATGTGTATGAAGTAATGTGCCAAAAGTTTGTCTGTGGATAAAGTCACTACATCTTTCCTTAAAAAAATGAACTTAAATAATAAATAATAAAAACAAAGATTAAAAAAAAAAAAACTACTGGTGTAATTCTGTGTCTTTGCACAAACCCTAATTGAATGCAATAGTGCCCTCTGATGAACAGCTGCTATGACAGAATCATAAACATTTCAAAAATATTTATTTCCATCTGAGAACATGCAAACAAATAGATGGGCAGTATAAATAGAAATAAAATGTATAAAGACATGTCTAAATTAGCATTGAATGGTGCATGCTTTATATTAGTACTTTTTTAAGTGTTTGAAGAGTTCTAAAAAGTGTAAATGCAGAACGTTTAGTACAAACATTTGAAAAATTATTTTGACAATTTTCATACAATTATTTAAAAACTATTTTCTCCACAGTTTAACCATAAATATAACAATTGTTATAAAACACTAAGTGTTCCCTTTCCATATACTTTGCATAACATTTGCAACACAAATTCTACAAAATATAAAAATATACATGAAAATATAAAACCATACAAATGTATCAAACATTATGGTAATCAAAATAGAGCAGCAAGTAAAATATGTCAATGTAACTTATAGAAAACGTACATAGTAAATGTAAACCAATTTTTACCAAACTGCAGATACATATAACTGCCAGCTTATAGTGGTTATAATATTTGCTAACAATAAACCAAAGTTTTTACAGGTTTAATGAAGGATTTTTAAAGACCACTTAAAGAAAATGCAAGGAATAAACTGGAAATTTGAGTTGTATTAGCTAGGGCTGGGCGATATATATCAAACGATATATTATGCGCATCTCATCAGTAAAGCCGGTTCTTCGATTGAACCGGCTTTACTGCTGAGATGCGCATAATATATCGCTCGATATATATCGCCCAGCCCTAGTATTAGCAACACTTCAGCTAATCACCATTCTACTTTTCAATTAATAATTTAAAAAATGCCTTAATTAGCTCTGCTCCCAACTTCTAAAATATGTGAAAAAAAGCCTAATTGTACCTTTTGATCATGGTGCAAAACCATGATTTTCTTCCTCTCTATTTCTGTCTTATTTCTTAAATCCAAATACATTTACTTGAGGAGCAATGGCATAATATACAGTCTTGTTCTTCATTTGATCAAATGACTAAAAATAAGAGCAAATATCTGCAAATGGGCTCAAAAAAACAAAACAACATAAAGGAAAACAAGTTTTCATACCCGACCGATAAGTATTTGTTCTTGTTCAAAGCATAAACACTTCTTTTTGCTACATTCAACACATTCATGCAACATATATTCCCATGACTTTAATCAGATTTCTGCTCCAATTTAAATTGTGCAACGGGGTGAATGAAAAATCTTTAAGACCTGTAGAAACCAAGTAAAATTAAAATATTTACTAGCTTTATGCCAAATAAAACCTGGTATTAAAAATGTACTTGTCTTCTCGCCCCTCCTAATCGAGGACTTGTACTCTGCAGTGTTTTGAGGACTTGTATTGGAGTTGAGGTATAACATGGGTTCCTGTTTAACAGCTGTTTGGCAGTGAGGTGCAGCGCAGCTCCATTCATAATGGGACTGATCACAGCCATACTCTCTTCATCTAACGTAGCATCGCCGACGCAATCAGAGGAGTGGGGTTCTGCACTGAAGTAAACAGTGCTACTGCAGTCTGCAGGGCAGGTGTTATACACTGCAACCTTCTCTGGAAACTGTTGTCCCACTTCAGCAACAGAAAATCCCTCTTGGTTTGCAGTTGGACAATTGTTCAAATGTTCACCTGCTTCTATTTTTGGCTGGTTACCACCATCCCCTCCAGAGTCTACGATGGGTTCATCATCATTCTCCAGGATGACTGAAAGCCCTCTGTCTCCATACATGCAGTTGATCTTGTCTGCATTTCCAGTTTTGAGAGCCAGATGTATTAAGATATGATGATGGTGCCAGTCGCCCTCTAGAGGCTGAACAGAAGAACCTCCAGGAGCAAAACCGGTCACTGAGAAAGTGCCGTGCTTGTTGGTGGAGGATTTGAGTGTTGAGTCCTTGCAGTCCACATCGGTTGTGCTGTCAGTAGTTGTCAGGCTCATTTGGAGTCTGAGACTCTCCAGGATCTCCGTAGATTTTGGATGAAGAAATCGGTAGTAAAGAACAACAAAAATCACACCTAGAAAATAGAGAACAGAGAAAACTATGTAACTAAAACTAAAACTTTGTAAAGTTATCTTACACAACATCAGATATTTTAATTATTATTTTTTTCTTCTAACAATACATAGCAACAATATTCATAGTAAATATTAGATTTTTTTTTTAATTGATCAGTATCTGTATCAGATATTTAATTATGCATTCTTATTTTCCATTCAGATTACTGTCATTTAACAGCAATGTTTAAAAACACTAAGGATTTAATGACACTGTTAAAGGGATAGTTCACCCAAAAATATGAAAATTCTGTCATTAATCCTTGTGACAAGGCCCAGAAAGGTCGTAAGGACATAGAGAAAATAGTACAAGTGACAATAATGGTTCAACCGTAATGTTATGAAGATAAAACAATACTTTTTGAAGGTGAGTAGCACTTGTAGCATTTAAAACCATTAATTTGAGTTTTTTCAGTCTTCATTTTTAATTTATTTAGATAAATATAATTCTAATAATCATCAAGATCAGGCATTTTTATTTTAGTGTATTCTTTACCGATAAGGAAGCTGCATGAGACATTCAGAGGAACACTCATGCTGTTCCATGAAATCCCGCTGAGCGAGTCTGATGCCAGAAGCAGAAGAAACGTGTTCTCCAGCAACATTAGCTACAACACAGATAAAAGCTCTGGATCAGTAATCTTTGAAATCAGCAGACAGAAAAAAAACAACAACAACTGTATGTTAACAAAAATGTGAGTTTTAAAAGTGAAAACAGCCTTGCAGCGTTTCACACACTCCTGCTAGTTTTCTAAATATTTTGCGCAGTGTTTCAATATTCTTAAGATTTGCCCAACAGTTTTAGATTAATAACAGTGCAATATCTAAACTATCTGAAACTATAATAAAATAGTAGGCTATGTACAGGCCCTTCTCAAAAAATTTGCATATTGTGATAAAGTTCATTATTTTCTGTAATGTACTGATAAACATTAGACTTTCATAT
>JAUMHI010000061.1:11953081-11975590 GCA_032359435.1 Enteromius unitaeniatus
AAAAGGCTTGAACTACTTCAGTTGTGTGTAATGAATCTAAAATATATGAAAGTCTAATGTTTATCAGTACATTACAGGAAATAATGAACTTACATACAATATGCAGATTTTTTGAGAAGGACCTGTATATATGTATTAAAATAAATGTTTTAAATAATAAAAACAAATAATATAAATGACATAAAAAGAATACTATGAAAGTATATAACTAATACTAAAATAACACTCCAGTGCAGAGAAACCAACCAAATAGAATCCAGTCATGCGATACCGAGAGGGCCCATCTTTAACATTAAGAAAGAAGAAAATGTGCATTGCCCCTAAGATGAAGTTGAAGAGCCGCCAGGAAGCATGGTTAATGCAGATGTCTGTCTGCTGGGACACTTGCCAGAATGTCATAATGAGCCAGTGGAAACCTGAGCAGGGATTTAAACAGACAACCACAAAGAAGCCATTTATTAACAAGTCATCTCTTTCCAGGTAAGAGTTGAGCAATAACAAATTGCTTAAAAGCACTCATGGCTGTTACGCAAACTAACTGTGAAAGCTTTTGTGTTTGCAGGCTTTGTCTCCACTAAAACACATAGCTTGACTCACCCACGACTCCACAGGACCACCAGTGAAACGTACTGCAGAAGAACATTAGGCTGGCCACCCTGGCACCCAGCATGCCCCCTCTCCAAATGAGCTGGCACAGCATTGCTGCGGGAGTCATGTGCAAGTGACCGGGACGGAGAAGAAAGCATGAACGGCTGTACAGGACCAGAAACCAGGACACATTCAGCAGGCTCAGCCCGACACTGTAGACCACTGTAAAAAAAAATGTAAAGAGATTCAGGGAATAAATGGTTTCATTCATGTGACTATGAAACTCAAGGAACAGTTTACCCAAAAATAAATGAATAAAAAGGGATGGAAGTTCAGACCTCAGACCATTCAAGATGTAGCCTCAGACCATTCAAGATGTAGATGAGTTTGCTTCTTCATTGGCATAGATTTAGAAATATTTTGCATTACATCAGTTGCTCACCAGTGGATCCTCTTCAGTGAATGGCTGATAAAAACAGTAATTTACAAGTAACCCAGATGACTCCAGTTCATCAATGAATTTTCTGAATTGAAAAGCTGTGCCATTAAGGCATTTTTGGATAAAATACCAGTCTATAATCTAAGTGAAAACATCCACCATTTGTTTAGAACTGTTTTCGCTTGTCAGTGGTGTTTGATCTGCACACGTTTCTCTCATGATTCAGATTTTAAATGGAGAAAGCAATATTATAGAGAAGCCAGAACACATGAATTCACAAAACATTATGTGAATAAATGGTACATTTTGTGATGCTTTTATCCGCTGTTTGGACTCTCATTCTGACTGCAGAGGATCCATTGGTGAACAAGTAATATAATGCTGTAATTTCTATAAATCTGTTCCAAACTTAACTACATCTTGAACTGCCATTGGTGAGTGAAATTTCATTTTTGGGTGAACTTTAAGTATTGTGCACTGCAGGAATGATTAATTCACAATTACATGTGTCTTTTGTCACCATAATAACATTTGCAAAAGCACAACCAAACCTTTTTTTATTGCTCAGTGGCTCATTCAGTCAAAGTCACTGAATAATTTATTACTTCCAGAGAAAACTGTTGATGTGACACTAGTGCCAATTGAAAGTTGTGTACCTGGTGACAGAAAGCCAGGGTGAAGGCTGAATAAACTGTAGGTCTGCAGTAGACTTTGAGGCAGGCTGAGTGTCAGAGCCTCGATCAGTAACAGAGCAGACACATCAGCCTGCTGCATTAATACTGCACCAAACTTAGCGTGCCCACCCTGAGACTTCATACAGCACCATAACCTGCAAACATAACAATATAAACATCTCAGAAACAATTAGCCTATTGTAAGACACACCACTGAGTGAAACCTGGTATAAACATGTACAGGTCATATTTCATGTGGGTTTTTTATTATGTTTTTAATCAAAAATACAGTTACATCATGAAATAATATTACAATCGAAAATAACCATATTATATATATATATATATATATATATATGTGTGTGTGTGCTTTATCAATTATTCCTGTGTTGGCAAAGTCCATTACTCTAGTCATCAGTATCAGTATTAAACATTCTAATATGCTCATTTAATGACCAAGAAACATACTATTATCGATTTTGAAAACATTTGTGCTACTAAACATTTTTGTGGAATTTGAGATTCTTTTTTCACAATTCTTTGATGAATAGAATGAAAATGGAAAATGAAAATATCAGACAGTTCACTGCATTTATGTACACACTGACTGTAGTAGTGCGACACTTTTGTGACAAAAAATAGCAATAAAACTATTTATTTGACAAAGAATTTTATGTAATATAAAATTTTTTTTTTTTACCAAAACAAATTCTTATGCACTCAAACCTCTTAAAAGATAGTAAGAGACCTGAACATGTTCTCATGAATTCACTCAGTTATATATATCACTGTCATTATAATGTACAGTAATTCAGTTATTCATACAAAATATTCACTCTTTATAACAGAATTAAAACTAGTGCTGTCAAACAATTAATCGCATACAAAACAAAGGTTTTATGTGTGCATACTGTGTATATATATATATATATATATATATATATATATAGATAGATAGATACACACACATACAGTATATATATTAAAAAAAAAAATTTAAGTGTATTTATATTCTTAGATTTTATATAAATATATTTAATATATAAAAATAACCTACTTTTTCTAAATACATACATGTATGTGTTTGCATTTATATATAGGCTACATAATAAATATACACAGTATGCACACATATTTTATGTAATATGTTATGTAAACCTTTATTTTGGATGCAATTGCTCATGATTAATATGTGATTCATGACCTGTGATAGACGCCCAGATGCAGACAGTGCACAAGGAGAAGTGAGGGCTTGGATGGTTCTGCATCAGCGATGTACCACTTCAGACTGAGCAGCTGAACAAGCGTGAGAGGCACACACAGAGCCAGAGTCAGCCAGGCCAGCAGCTCCTGTCCCATCCAGAGGTAATAAGTAAAGCACAGTACAACTGAAAACACAAACAACAAACACGTCAGACAACAGTCTATTTACAACAGCAACACTGAACTGACTCGAGATGAATAACAACACTATTGTCTTCCGTAGAGCTGCTTATAGCTGAAATGAATTCATTTCATTATCAATTGACTTTACAAAGTTAGTGAGCTAAATCAACACTGACTGACTTTTGTCTGTAGAGTTTGCACAATGATTTTTAGAATTGTCTTGTAGAGATGATTGCGTTATTTTGTTCAGATGGAACTATGTAAAAGGGTATATATTTGGATCAAATAGTTTTGCAAGCATTTTATTTGTCATTGACATATTGGTGTGATTGCACAGCAAAAAAAGGGCTAATTATATAAATATAACCTATAACACTTATAATAGAGCAAATTAATATAGATTTATGGTATTTAACGCTAATAAGTCGTTCACAAATGAGACTTTGAATGCACAGATTAACATCATGTGAAGTATTCTATTATTTAATACAGCTATTTTTATCCACTCTTTCTTCTCGGTGTGTGTCTAATGTAAAGCATCTGTGTGGCAGAACACGCCCCCTGCTCTCCATTCATGAAAAAGGCGCTCAAATGCTGTAAAATCAGAGCTGCAATAACAAAACTGAACTCAGCAGCGGAATAAACGGGGGAAAGCACATCCACGTGCAGATGCAGTTTGCGAAATATGTCCAGTGAGCACAGATAGCGGTTTGGAAAGGAATGGTTCAGCAGGAAATAACTTACGTGCCGCTTTCTCCAATAAAACAATGACTCCTGAAAAAGTGAAGAGGCAGATGTGACTCCACATGATCGCACTTTTCCTTCGATTCTGCATCGTTGCATTAAGGCGTATTTTTAGGTTTGCGGTATTAACGTTAGTTCTGCTATTCAAACACAGCTTGAGCGCCAGCTGCACTTCGCGAGCGACGTCTCTCCAGTTTTGGAGGCTGCCGCTCACTGTGACGTCACGCAGCGAGCAATATTACAGCTGAACTGTATGAAACATGTGTAAGGTATTAAAACTGACCCAAACCTCATTTTTATCCTATTTGGATCAAACAACAACAAAGAAACAAAACAAAAACAACAACAACCTAGTAAAACCCGGACTGTTGTTTTTTTTCTATTCAGCTTTGATTGGTTTTTATTAATTTGATTCATTATTATTTTAAAATTATTGTTATTATTATCATTTGCCTATGTGTGAACTCTTGTATGTTATCTCTTCGATTTCTTTGTGACCTGCAATCCGCAAAGTTCTGTATGCAATTATTGCTTCAATTAAAAAAGAAATAAAAACTTTAAAAAACTTACAAATAAAACTTTCTTATGTAGTAATCTAGGATCTGCAATAACCTACAAATCAATAACACTTGTGTAATTATGACGTAAAAGTCGAATTCATAAATGTTTAAATTATGACAAAAGTTCTAAATTCTGACATAAAATGCCAACAATAATGACGTAGACCTTAACGCCATAGTTTATGATGTATGTCATCCGCCATTATAATTTACAGGATGATTTTCTTTAATCACATTTGCATATGAAACCAAATTAACAAACAGTACTGCGATTCCTCAAATAAACATTTGATCACGTGAGAGTCATGAGCCCGATAGCGCACATGACTCATCACGTGATCGCACATTGCTCTATAAAGACCATAGGGTTCTCCTCGACTGTCGTTTGTTTTCGCCCAGTCTAACTTTTGGGGAGTGAGACACACCTTTCAACGAAAACAAAGACAGGTAGGGCTGCTAAAATCCGCCTTTAAATCACGGTGACGTGTTTCATTTCATGTTTGTTTGTTCCTGATTTGACCTCTAGTTAGATATTGAAAAAAGGTCATGGCCATATAGTAGCTTGTTTTCTATTATTATAGGAAAATTGTAAGGCGAAACATTAAATTGGGTAATAACATGCTTTCATTTTAAAGGTACTTCCTGCTTTATGAAGTGTGATGTTGAAGGCTTACAGCGACTTTTGATTTTAAAATCTGGATTGATTGTTTATGTAAACCTGGAGTTAAAAAAGCAGGAGCGCTGGAAACCAGAGCTTGTGTTTAGACCCTGTGAACGCTTCAGTTGATATTGCGCTGCTCGTAGATAAGACACAAACACTATTAGATTTCAAACACGCCTTGCTTCAGATACATCTCACTGCTGCGGTAACGTGGTCCTTTAAATGCCGCGAGCAGTCTTATTTTTGCGCTGTTTACTAAATTGACTTCTGATCGCGTGAGTACCATTTAAAACTGTACTTAACAAGTCGTCGAAATTACGGCAAGGAGCAGGCTGACCTTCTCAGAAATGACTCAGTCACCTTCTGATTGGATGATGTCATTTATATACCGTTTAGAGGAAGTGCAAGCCAGCATTTATGAAGATTATATTGCTAAATATAATAATTGATATTGATACGTGATATTGAAAATTCATTATAATTGTATAGGACGTCTATTTTTGTGTTTTAAACCACTGAGTTGGGGGGCCTCTTTTAAAAAAAAAAATTCTTACCCATATTAGTTTTCAAGGCTTGTTTGCTTGTGTAACCTTTAGGAGACTTGGCCATGTTTAAGATGTCTAGAGCTTTCACTTCTGCATGACTGCAGTCTGAAGGAGACACTACTGTAGTCAGTGATCTGATTGAGAGCTGTTCTTGATGAGTCCCCTAACGACTGTTGATTTAGGGCTATGCTGTTTAGAGCCAAATAAAATTGTTGAAATAATGCATGGACTTGACTAAGATGCTGCATTTTTATATTAAAGTAGTCTGAAGTTGGATTTTTGGACTGCTGGAATTAGATTTATTTATTTTTTTTTTTTAGAATGTGGCGGCTGGCTTTCCTGTGCGTGGTCTCAGCCCTTTCCGTTAGCTGGGCTCGTCCTCGCCTCGCTCCCCTCTCCCATGAAATGGTCAATTTCATCAATAAAGCAAACACTACTTGGAAGGTAAGAATTTGCTCAGTCACCAATCCCCTAAATGGCATCCTAGTAAGGATAAATGAGCTGCTATTGGAAAGACCTTTTTGTATTAGAGGCTTCTTGCATAATTTCACATTTAAACTTAATTGTGACCTATAGGCTGGACACAACTTCCATGATGTAGACTACAGTTACGTGAAGAGGCTGTGTGGGACTTTACTGAAAGGACCTAAACTCCCCGTCATGTGAGTTCAGTTGAATTTCTTGTCAGATGAGAAATGAGTATAGAAGAATCAAAAGAGGAAGCAAAACTAGTTAACATTGCACTTTGACTGACAAAGTAGTCATATGAAGCTGTTCTTAACATTTCCTCCTCCTTGCTGCTTTCAGTTCTTCACTGTGGTATAACAGATCTTGTTTTCTTTTACCAGGGTACAGTATGCTGATAACATTAAGCTCCCCACTAACTTCGACGCCAGAGAGCAGTGGCCCAACTGCCCCACTCTTAAAGAGATCAGAGACCAGGGTTCTTGTGGTTCATGCTGGGTGAGGTGTTCTCCAGTGGATGAACTATAACCTTAGGTTTCATACATTTCGTTTTTACTGAAGTTCATCTTCATTCTCTTTGCAGGCGTTTGGAGCTGCTGAAGCCATATCTGACAGAGTATGCATCCATAGCGATGGCAAAGTGAATGTGGAGATCTCTGCTCAGGACCTGCTTACCTGCTGTGACAGCTGTGGTATGGGGTAAGTTACACAGTGCTGTAATGTCACTACAGCTACGAAGGGAACTGGTGCATTTTCAATAACGCAAAGCAGATGTTTGCTCTTAATGGCAAATTTTAAGTGGCTTAATCGATTTGACAAGGTCAAGACTTCCAGGACTTTTCTCACTTACCCAAACACTCAAGTTTGGCTACACTTGCGATCAGAACAGCCGAAGTGCGTTTTATGATGGCGTGTTGCAAAAACTGTCACCACCATGACGAAGCTTTTTTTTTTTTTTTTTTAAATAGATGCCAACGTTCAATAATAACCTTCAATAAGTAAAGCTGGCTGTGCACTACACCGTTTAAATGTCTACGCTGTTTTCCCTCAACGTGTTACTGCATAGTTCCTTCTATCCAAAGATTGGAATTCATCTCACAAAATACTTAGACCAGCGCACAATTTTAACTTTTGTGTTTTTTTTTTCAATCTCAGATGTAACGGTGGATACCCTTCTGCTGCTTGGAGTTTCTGGACCTCAGATGGTCTGGTCACTGGTGGACTCTATAACTCCCATATTGGTAAGTGACTTGATTTTGTTTTCGTTGTTTGCATTTTGGAAACCTTGAACTTATTAGAACTTGTATTTAGGCTGTCGTCCATACACCATTGAACCCTGTGAGCACCATGTGAATGGCAGTCGACCTCCTTGTACTGGGGAGGGTGGAGATACTCCTAACTGTGACATGGCTTGTGAACCTGGCTACAGCCCCGCTTACAAGCAGGACAAACACTTTGGTAAGAATTTACAGAACCCAAGTAGTTCAATACAGGTTGAGCCCTCTTAATAATTTGGCTTTAGTAAGACATAACTTCAGATCAGTGGTTAAACCTCTTTGACTCCAAGCCTTCCCGTTGTACAAAGGCCCCCAGACTCTTTTAATTTTTAAACCTTTCTATTTTCTACCACTGATTTTAAAGGGTCAGAGTGGGGTGTTTGAATATTTTTTTTTTTTTAATTAATTCGTGCCCCTGAAAGATGAATTTCATTGAAATTGCTTGTGGTCTTTGTCACTGCAGGAAAGACATCTTACAATGTCCCATCTAATCAGAAGGAAATTATGAAAGAGCTCTACAAGAATGGCCCAGTAGAGGGAGCTTTCACTGTCTATGACGACTTCCTGAATTATAAATCTGGTTTGTGTCCGTCTGTTATTTGTACATGGCAAAAGTACTTGTATAACATGGAACAGTTGATAATTTGGTTCCTTACTTTTTGTAGGTGTCTATCAGCATGTGAGTGGATCTGTACTAGGTGGTCATGCCATTAAGATCCTGGGCTGGGGAGAGGAGAATGGTGTCCCCTACTGGCTTGCTGCTAATTCCTGGAACACTGACTGGGGTGATAAAGGTGAGGCTCCCATTCCTTTGGCTCATACAAATGCTCCCCTTTTCTGCAGTTTGTTACCCAACCCAATGAAATGCTAAGGAAGCATTCATGTGTTTTTATTCGAAGCCATTTCCGGAATTTATCAATTTACAAAATTGTTTTTTGCACCACTTTAGGATTTTTCAAGATCCTCCGAGGCGAGGACCACTGTGGCATTGAATCTGAAATTGTGGGTGGCATCCCAAACTAAACGCCAAAAACCAGAGGACTGCTGAAATGAGCACCTTGTTCAAAATGTAGACATTGGATGTCTTCAACCTAAGCTGACTGCCATCCTCTGTGCCCGTGTTACTTTAAATATTGTTAATCAGTGAGTTTTTATACAAGGGTCTTTTTAGACTGGGGTCTTTGAGGTACATTTTAGAACTGGACTGTCCTTTTTATGCACCGCAAAATGTTAACTGTAGTCCACGTCATTGTCATCAGTTATAGACAGTCTAGAAAATTTCAGCACAACTTGATGCCTCAGCCACATTTATCCAGTTTTTTTGGAATGGTTTTTACTTGACTTAGTCTTGATTTTTAATGCGCTGTCTAAAATGTAATAAATATTAAAAACAAAGTATGCCATGTCATGATTTATTTATTGTAATCTTTCAACAGGTTAACAAGGTAGAGAATGAGAAGTAAAATCAGAGCTAAATTTTTACACTTTGTATATAAGTAGAGATGGCGGATGCTGTATTGCTATGAGAAACCTAAACTGAAAATATTCTCCTTGGAAGTGCAATACTGCATAGTTAAATTCATTTATGGCTATGAAATTTCAGCCCTCTACATCCTGATCATCCAAATTCTGTTGTGTGATCATCAGACAAAATAAGTCTTTCAGCAGTGTTCTCTCCATACCTAATTGAGCTGTTTATTTCAGAGGTGTTAAACCATAAATAGGAGCTAGGTATAGAAATGTCAAAAGTTTGGTACAAAACCTTAATGGTTGCTAAACCTTGGCTGAGACTGGATTTCTGCATTAAACTCCCCATAAATCCAAGCTGTACTTTCTGGGTTTGCATAGTTTGAAAGGGCATTACTAATTCAGGTGATTGTGTTTGGGCTCCAGAAGTTTCACAAGAAGTTGAGATGCTAACACATGCTCTTGTACTCTCATAACTTTTAGTAAATCCAGAATTAAATTATGCATCAGCTGTACAGTATATGCAGCAGGTAAGTGGTTTCCAATGTATGGCTGATTTGTACAAGTCTTGCACTTCATGCTTTATTGGGCACTATATTTCTGGTTGCTCTTGATGGACTGGTATGTCCTTCTGTTCCTGATGGTCATCTTGCAGCTCCGGTTCTTTGGGAGGCTGCAGTTGTTCCTTATGTTCTTCGAGTGTTTCCGGTATCTGGTTGTGGTTCTCAGCCTCCATTTTGTCTTTAGCCTGCATCTCATTTTCATGTTCAGACTCTTGGTTGACCACTGCATCTTGTTGGTGAGTTTCATAAACTCCATCCTTGGATTTTGTATGTGTTTGCTCCTCAGCAGGTGGTTTAGGGGGAGCAGTTTTGCTTTCTTGCTGATGGTCTATTGTGGATGATAACAGCTCTGAAGGAGCCAATAGTCCATCCTGGTTCAGATCTTGAGTTTGTAGCAGATAATCCACCAAAGATACAACCTAATGTATAAACAACGTTAAGTCATTACAGAACCCAAAAGCTTCTTTTACTTTGAATGCTGTGACCAAACTAAGCAGCACTCACAGAATCTGCAGACTTTGGCAACATTTCATGATAAGTCAGAAAATCTGTCAGCAGTTGCATCAGTTCAAGGCCATCCATCTGCCCACTTCTGTCATAGTCGTACAGAGAGAAAAGGAAAAATACCTCTGTGACAAGAAGAGAACAAATCAAACAATAAGAAGCTTACGAAAACCAGAGCGTGCCCAAGGTAAACTGCACAACTGAGAACATCTGGTCTTTCTTCTTCATCTAACGTGCAAATGTCAGTTTTATTTGAAAAATGTATTAATATGTATTACCAGCAATATAATCAAGGCAATTAAAAACTAAATCTCCTTTTTTAATTTATTATTCAGATAAGTGAAGGTTTACAATACAAAGCAATATATGAATCCCATTTGTGTGTACTGTAGAGCATCTGCTGTGCTTCTAGGGGGAAAAAATCTAAATCATATCAATATGAAATAGAAGATTTAAAAATTGTATGCAAAATGGAAAAGCACAGGAAAGTAATGGAAATCAAAATGGTTAATGGAGACTGTTAATAATGAACTATATTAACCTTGTTCCCTTGTGTTCAGCTCTGGACTGGTCTGTCCTTCCTTCAGGCTGCTCTTGATGTAGCTTTGCAAGAGCCTGTCATGCAGAATCAAAGATCACAGGCCGCTTTAGTTCACCTTTATATGATTACAGTATTTATAGAGGAAAAAGAGAAAGGATCTGAATTCATGCAGCACTTTCCTGAACTGAAACATTTTAAAATGTACACTAAACCATACTGGAAAAATTGTGTTAAACATGCACAACTGCAATCCTTCTTCAATCTTTCATCTTTCAAGTTACAAGGCACAAAGTTCTATGATTTTAGCATGTTTTAACTACTGCCTGTTCAGCGTGTGTGTGTGTGTCAGCTGTGGAAATCTCAGCGTTATCTCTGATGCGGCGACAGACTTTGAACCTTGGGGCAACTGTACTACTTGATTTGATCAGGCGGGTTTGAAGATAGTAAAGCAAGACTTGGGAGAAGGGAGAAGTAGTCAAAAAATTAACCTGTGGTTGTCTTTGCTGGAGCCAAAGGGATTTGCAAGGTCTGGTACAACAATGTCATCACTGTAAAAAAAACAACAATCACAACAAAAACCCATTTTGGGGGGGGGGAATTAAACTAAGACACTTATATTTGCTATTCATTCAACTGAAAATATTCCATCCGCTATGGTAAATTAGAATCTGAAAGAGCTTAAAATATGTCTATAATTATTAATGTACACATATGACTGAATATAGCCTTATCTAAATTCTCTCTCTCTCTATATATATATATTGTATCTTGAATTCATATAATCCACTATAATAATTCACTCATGAGTTAAATAACGAATAATTCCTGCCTGTAGGTCAATTGTAATCATTTAATCTGGATTCGATTTGTTGCTTTTTAATTGATTTATCTGTCATTATTTAATGATTGCTGATTACTTAATTTCTCAAAACACTTTTACGCATAATCTCTATCTATCTAGTCATCTATCTAATTGAGTTAATGTAGGCTATATTGGATAATCCTCTCAAAACATGCTTTAATTTCTCAGTGAAATCCCACTGGGGGTGTGGGGGGTTACCAGTACTGTAACATATTACAGTCACAGTGCAGTACAGTACAGTACAGTATACCAGCATAGCGTTAATGCGGCCTACCTGAGTGTTTGCTGAAGTTGTGGAGCACACAGACTCAGTGAAGGGAGGATGAGCAAGAACCCGAGCCGTGTTATGATCATGTTAACAGCTCCACTGGATCGCTTTGCCACACCTGTTACCGAACAAACGACAGACAACAGACGAATAAATCACTCAAGAATGATACAGCAGCTTGAATCAAACATCACAATGACTCTTTCGGGTGTGAGGAGTACGCATGTTCCCGAAAGGACTCCTTACACAGCGAGAACAATAAAGCCTGCTTTTCTTTTTTATGTGAAGGATGCTAGTATGATTGAAAAGACCGTAAGCAAAAGCCAGACGCGTGGCTGTAACGTTACCTCTCGCAGCGGCGGTCAGCGGTCGCTCCATGATGAAACACGCCCCGGCTGATGAGAGCAGCGCAGCCCCGTATGTTTGCATCAGTGACGGGCTACACGTGGATTCCGTGGACGTGTCGTTGACCGGATAGGATCAGCTCCTCCTCGCGCTCTCCGCCGGCTTCCATCATCGCCACGTAGAGTCGCTGACACTGCATTTACTGCATGCAGTTCCTCTTCATGCACCGCCTCTTGTGTGCAATATCTTATCCGTTACTGAGCGAAAAACCCCGTCACTAAGTCACCAGAGAGCTATTTGTTATATTAGCCTTTGGAGAACAAGAGAACACGGGAGGTCAGCAGAAAAGCTCTTTATTTATTTATTTTTCCTTTTAAAAAGCGTCTGATGCGCAAACGCTTCATACAGTCCTGCTGCTGACATACCCATTCCTGCTTTATTAAAAATCAATGGTTTTGCATAATTTAGCCACAAGCTGGCACGCGACGACAATGGAAAAATACCGGGTCTTTGTGAAACCCACTCACCCAATAGCATGTCTAGTGCATACTACCATAGACTTACTACTAACACTGATGATGGTAACAAAAACAACTACAACATTAATAATAATAACAACACGCGTTGATGAAATAATTAAATTAATTAAGAACTAATAAATTAATGATACATTCCTGTGAAAAGATAAAAAAGTTGTAGGCTTACTGTAAATTAGGCATGATGTTTTACACAGCTTTGCCACATGATGGCGCTGCTTCCGTTTTAAAGGCTGCAAAGTGTTTTTCCATCCATCCATCTGAGATCACAATGACTTATACACTCACAGTAGATGTAGGCCTAATTGATTCGCTTGTAGTTGATCAACTGAAAGTGCACAAATTCTTATGGTAGGTAAATCAATACTGGCCTTGCTCGCAGTCACTTATACTGTATGTGAATGTAATGTTAATATTCCCATTGTATATCATTCAGTTGATCATTGATGTCACCTTCAGACAACGTTCGTCCAACGTTTGCGTCGGCCCCTGCTCAACACCTTCAGACAACGTTTGTGTCGTCCCTGAGCAAAATCTTCAGACAACGTTTGTGTCGTCCCTGAGCAAAATCTTCAGACAACGTTCGCACAAACTTAGTGCAGGCCCTTGGCAGGACATCCCAAGGGCCCCTGGGCAACGGCCCCACTGGCCCACTTGGTAATCCGTGCCTGCTTCCATTGCGTTTTCATGGTAGCAAGTCGTTATAAATGGCTAAGAATCTAATGATAATGCACATATCTCAATCCTGAGTCTGATATGTTAAGCATTATATGATTAGGTTGTTTGATAAAATATAGTTGATGAAATATGATAATAAATCGAACTGCTTTTTTTCTTAGCCACTTGTAAATCTCACAAGTGTGTGTTGTTTGTGGATGATGTTTGATTTCCTAACAGCTGTGCCTTTTTCATGTATTGCTTTCTGTACCATCTGTTCTGCCTCACTGCCAGATAGAGTTCAGCCAAAATGCTATTGTGTTCTCACAAACATCATGAACAATTTCATGCTAATCCTTCTAATCCAGTGCTATAGGAACCAAGCTTTTCCTTACGGTTAAATTATGTTTGTTTAACCACACCTGAGTAAACTGATATAACATAGAGGCATCGGGTCAAAGGTCAAAGCAGACAGAGTATTTCCAGCCATGTATTTATGCTACACACCTACATAGCACATCTTGTTTTAATCAATGATCACACATTATAGAATAATTAATTTGAAACTGTTTGCAAAGGAAAACCTTACAATTCAGAATGAATATAAAATATTTCATAAGCCTAATTCAGAAAAGTTGCTTTTTATTTGATGTTTACTTCAATGTAATTAACCTGAACTTCCCTGAGAAATTTCCAGAAAATAAGATAAAAATTAGTAACACCTACTGAGATGTGATTGGCCTAAGAATAAAACATAAATAGTTTGACAAATAATGACAAATTAAACAGTTGCAAATCAAACAAAGAGGTCTACAGTTAGGTCTACACTTCTCAATAACACATACACAGATGGTGCAGAAGCCTATAAAAGTGTGTGATGGGAAGATATCTTTATTCATGGGGACTGGCACCAGGTTATATTGTTCCACAGACCTGAGCTGTAATGCCATGTGACTTATCGGCCTATGTAAGAAACCAACAGTTGGGGAAAACATGATTCTGTTTTATTATTTAAGTGCCCCTGTTACGGATTTTTGAAAATGACCTTTCATAGAGTGTGTAACACAGCTCTAAGTGAATGAAAACATCCTAAGATCTAAGACTTAGAAGATCAAAGATCTAAGACTTTTCCTATGTACACAAAAGGCCTTTTTCTCTTAAATATTGTTCACAAATCTGTCTAAATCTGTGTTAGTGAGCACCTCTCCTTTGCCAAGATTATCCATCCACCTCACAGGTGTGGCATGCTGATGCTGATTAGACAGCATGTCCACTCTAAAATGTGTAGTTTTATCACACAGCACAATGCCACAAATGTTGCAATTTTGAGGGAGCGTGCATTCGGAATGCTGACTGCAGGAATGTCCACCAGAGCCATTGCCCGTTAATTAAATGGTAATTTTTTCTACAATAAGCCTTCTCCAAATTTGTTTCAGAGAATTTGGCGGTACATCCAACAGGCCGCAGAGCATGTGCCCAGGACCCCCACATCCAGTATCACCTCCAAGATCGTCTGAGACCAGCCACCTGGACAGCTGCTGCAGTTTGCATGACCAAATAACTTCTTCACAAACTGTCAGAAACGGTTTCAAGGAAGCTCATCTGGATGCTCGTTGTCCTCATCAGGGTCTCGACCTGACTGTAGTTTGTCGTCATAACTGACTTGAGTGTGCAAATGCTTGCATTTAATGGCGTCTGGCACTCTGGAGAGGTGCTCTCTTCATGGATGAATCCTGATTTTTACTTTACAGGGAGATGGCAGACAGCCATCGAGTGGGCTATGGTGGTTCGGTTATGGTACGGGCAGGCATATGTTATGGACAACGAAAACAGGTGCATTTTATTGAGAGATACTATGAAGTGATCCTGAGGCCTATTGTTGTGCCATTCATCCACAACCATCAACTCATGTTGCAGCATGATAATGCACGCCCCATGTTGCAAGGATCTGTACACAATTCCTGGAAGCTGAAAACATCCCAGTTCACAGATTTAGACAGATTTGTGAACAATATTTGTGAGAAGTAGGCCTTTTGTGGACATAGAAAAAGTTTTAGTTCAGCTCATGAAAAATGGGGCAAAAACTAAAGTGTTGCGTTTGCTCAGAGTATACATGTATAAGAGAGAGAGCATTGTGTGTGCTTCAGTGAGTGCAGCACATTGACATGAACTATTATTAAACTATGACTACCTGTGGATCTAATCAGAATTCATGTGAATCATTCTATAAATAAAAATATTTATGCAATCTGATGCTAAATGAATGACCGCAATAACACGTGCCGATATGTTTTTAAAAGCGCATGTAGACCCAGAGAGGACGACTAGTGCACGTCTTGTCTCTATCTGCAAAAAAGGAAATTAGTGCCAATGATAAGTAGAGCATGATAGAGATGATAAGCATATTCTCCCTGTTCTGACTGGTGTGAACAGCCCTTCAGTACACTATGCATGAGCTGCTGTTTTCTTTTCTCAGCAGCACAAACAGAACCCGGTCAGAAAGTGCTGCTGTACTGGGACAGACATTTCTTCAGTGTTACATGAGGTCAGCTGAGTTACATTCAGGATCTTGTTTTAAAATAGTCATCCTGCTGAATAGACACCGAAAGCACAGCGATCGGACATTAAAGCATAACAGTGTGATTAATAAACAGGAAGTTCTTATAGACAGGAAGGCGGCTGTTATTCTAGTCACACTGATGAATGTGTAGATGATTAGTTTAGACTTTCCCAGTCAACCAGCCTCACCTGAAAGATTCATATCTTTAAGATAAGATTATTACGATTTATGATTTTTTGTTTTGAATCAGCAAAAGATAGTAAATAAATACTATTCAATATTTAAAACAAAAAATTAAGTAAACAATACTAACAAAATATTAATAGTTATGAACAAAACAAGTACAACACAAAAATAAGGAAACTAAAATATACCACATTTTGAAATCAGCAAAAAGGAAATATTTATTAAATAATGTTTATTATTTAAATAATAATTGCTAATGCTGTCAGATTAATCACATCCATCCTAAATAAAAGTTTACATAATACAAAAATATATATTATATGTGTGTGTATACTGTGCATATGTATGCATGTATATATTTAAGAAAAACTTGTTTATATATTAATAATATAAATATGTAAATATTTTCATGTATGGTTTTTTTATATTAAAAAAATATGTTTTGTATATGTGTGTGTGTGTGTGTGTTTATACATTCATTCTAAATATACATGGATGCAATTAATCGTGATTAATCATTTGACAGCACTACGACAAAAATTAACAATTATATTAACAATTACATAATATCAGACCATTTAACAATAAGGATAGCAACAATAACAAGAAAAAGAATTGTTATATAAAATGTTTTTTGATGGTTTCAGTATAAGCAGATCTATTATCACAGTGGCTTTCCTCTGTTTGCATGTAGCAGTGTGTGAAAGTTTTGCTTTCTCATCAGACATCACCTTTGGGAAAGTGAGCTGTGTTTGTGAGAGGAAGTGTGTCGCTTGGCTGTCACTCAGACTCTGGATTAGCTGACGGCGGAGGTCTGCTGCATCATGGGAAGCTACTGTATGGGCTGCCTGCCTCAGTGGGCCGCTCAGCTCCCTGGAGAACTGACCGATCGACGGGGTTCTAGTGGGAGTGGCTGTAACTCAGCATTCTCAGGGCTCTCGTTAAGAAAACCGCTCATGGATATAGAGGGGAAAAAATTTAATAAAGTATAATTTTATATATTTTTGTGTGTGTGTTTAATCAGACGAAACTTATTAGTGCATAATACTGCTGAGATCAATGTTAAAGGCATGGTTCACCCCAAAATGAAAATCCTGTCATTAATTACTCGCCTTCATGTCGTTTCAAACATGTAAGACATTCGTTCAGCTTCTGAAAACAAATGAAGATATTTTTGATCAGAGCTGACCCTCTGACCCTCCATAGACAGCAACACAACTGAAATGTTCCCAGCTCCAGAAACTTAGTAAACACACTGATCAGATTTCATCAATTATATCTTAATTTGTGTTCTGAAGATGAATCAAGGTCTTACGGGAACAACGTGAGGGTGAGTAATTAATGATAGAATTTTAATTTTGGGGTGAACTAACCCTTTAAAGTCTATTATTAACATTTATCGAATTAAAAGTCAGATATAAATTTTTTGGGGGGAATATTAACATGCAATGAATGTAAAAGCATGTTAGATATAGTGGTACATTGGTTGTTCTGCTGTAACATCAAAGCACGGACACTAGAGAACCCCTCGGAGGCATCCCACCGCTGCTGCATGAAAATATCCTCACTTCAAACTCAAGAGGCTTTTTGCAGTGTGCAAAGTGTAGGCTCAGAGGTTTGGCCAGGGAAATCAATGCTCAACTGGAATGTAATATCATTTCTGTGGAGGGTTACATTTGTTGTGTTAATTAGATCTTGATTTGTTGTTTTGTGAGGCTGCCTACAGTTTAATCAAGTCTTGTAAACACAAATAAAACTTCTTCACACCCTCATGACCCAAGACTACTACTTTTTTTGTCAGCAAATGCACCATGGTAACAGTTAAATATAGAACAGTACAATAGAAGCAGAACAGACCCGTTAACAAAAGGTAAGGTAGAGAGAACAACATTGTGTAGAAAGCCAGCAATTCATCTGCACTACGCAGCCCTTTCCTACCAGTGCCAAATAGAAACGTTAATCACACTGACTCTTGTTTTCTTAAAACACGCATCAATTTCTGTATTTACATGAAATATAAGATTCTTTTATATGTTATAAAATATTATATCGCCTTCTAAGACAGTTCTAGCTTTTCGTAAGTGTTCGTGTTAAAATATAATTCTTTATGGGAACTGCCAGTGTTTATTAAATAATATATTATGACATTTAGTTCTTCACACGCATCTAAATTATAAATGAGAACAAACACAATTTCAGCATGATATTTGCCACCAAATATCTCTCTACATTCAATCTTCATCTTCAAAACATTCTGCTTTTTAAACAAAAGATATTAGGGTTTGAATGAGCTAAATGTAATTGTTTTCCAGATAGATGGATGGATGGACAGATGAATGGAGAGACGAAGAGACAGATGGATAGCAAGATAGACAGACATACAGACAAACGGATGGACAGACAGCTTGATGGATAGATGATAGATAGATAGATAGATAGTAATCAGTGGAGTTGTTGAAGTTCACACAGGTTGTGTTTACAGATATAAAGTCTGGTGTTGTTTTTGTTCAGGATGTCCTCTGATCAAACTAGTGGCATAGCAGCAGGATTTAATGAGTGGAAATGTTCTTTCACACTGCAGCTCTTGTTTTCTTTGGACGCTCAGACATGCTTACATAACATCTGCTCATGCTTGAAGTGAAGAGTCCTGATTGGCTCTTGATGACGGCAAGATTTACCGTCAGCTTCCGACTGTATCAGCGACCGAGAGCGGGATCTGTGCCACTTGTTTACGGTAGCATCGTTCTTTCCCACAAGGACCCGATACAGACCAGTTTCTCACAACGGCCTGATCTAGAGGTCTTCAACTCAGAAACAAAAGAATTTTTGAAAAGTGTCAACTTTACCAGACACTGATAAGGAAAAACACCTTGATCCTCAGAAGAATAAGAATGTCGTTTGTTTATTCTGCTTTTTGTTTTAAAGGCAAAGATGTAAAACTGTAGAAACATCACAAATAATGCTCAGGAAATGCTCGTAAAAATGCAGCTGAAAAAAAAAATAATACAAAAGGTAATAGCATAACAAATATAATTCAGGCTTAAGCAAGATTCGTAGCAGTTTTCAAGAAATGTTAGCTTGAGTGGTGAAGACGAGATGAACATACTGTTATTACAGTTAGTCTGGCACTGCTCATCTGACAATCGGCTGACAAATCAAATGTGGTCAAATCTAGGCAAGAAAATTGATTTTCCAGTATTTTGGTGGTTATAAACCATCACAATGAACTGCATACACCTTGTCTAAAAAAAAACACATTTAAAAAGTGTAATGAATTGGATATTAAGCTGGTGTTGAAAATCTTTTCAATACTGTACCGTTGCTTAACTAATAATACACTACAAGGAGATGCTACAGGCAACTTATCAGTTCATGCCAGTGTCAAAAATAAAGCATTTGCAATAAAAAAAATTTTTAAAGGCTTGATTATTATGGTATATTATCCACTTAGCATTGACACAAAGCCTACGTGCACATTACAGAACATTCATGGTCATTCCTCCTGTACATTTAATCCTTAAAGAATCACTTAATGGCAAATATATGCTATTATTAAAAATATATGACAAAACATTGCTTGTGACAAAATAAACTGTTACTGAACAGTCTGCAAACTTTTTCTCAAGTGGTGATAAAATACTTATCTTTGGCCATTCCTCCGTTCACCAACTTCCACAGTCATCAAGTGACATTTCATTTGGCTTTAAAGTATGTGAATTTAAAGGAAAAGTTCACCTAAAAGTCAGATTCTGTCATTATTTATTCACCATAATACTATAGACTTTTATGACTGAATCATAAAGCTATTCACTGAAAAAAGCCAGATCAAAAGAATAATTTGTGTGAGTCATATTATTATTATTATTATTATTATTATCATAATCATATTTTAATTTGAATGTTTTAGCAATTCTATTAGGTTTTTGTCAATTTTAACTGTTTTGGTAACATTTTAGATTAAGGAACACTACTAGTTGCTTATTAGCATGCGTATTACCAGCATATTATCTGTTTATTAGTACTTACAAAGCACATATTAAAGCCTAATTCTACATGATCGTACAAACAACCATTTTAACCTTATTAATAAGCAGCAAATTAGAAGTTTATTGAGCGAAAACTCTTAGTTAACATTGAATGTGTTGTGTAATATTTTTAGAAATTTACTTCTTAGGTATTGCGGCATGCTGCCTTGGTAAATATTTAATTTTATTTTAGTTAACTATTTTTTTTTTACTTCTATGGTGTTATTTTCACTTTTTGTTACCTATAATAATCCTGGTTTGGAACCACATAATGGTGAGTTAATGATGACAGAAAGTTATTTTTGGTTGAGCTTTAAGGCAAATAGAACTGCCATAAAATGTAACAAGATTTATGCTAAAACTATAATTTATTCATTGCATTAACACAACTTTCTTTATTCAGCAGGCAATAAAAGATTAATCATGGTGTATTGATCATATATTTAATTACGAATTTGATCTATAATTATGCAATGAAACAAGCTGAAATGCTCCAACACTGTTTCATATCTTTTCAGGTCACGACTGCTTTAAAAAACAGAAAGTGTATGTGGATTAAAAAAAAAATAATCCATGTGCTAATGCAAGAAGTAAATTGGTGAACCACCAATCACAGCTGTGTCAATATCATAAACGCTCAGCCTTTCTTGCCTCATACCCTGTAATGGTTTTTGAAAAGACACTCACACATGCTGGGTTTGGGACACACATCCAAAAACCAATTAGGTTTGTCAGTGTTTGGACAAGATTGGTGGTTCATTCTCTAAAAAAAAAAAAAAATACATTTCTCAGTATCATTCAGTGTAGCAGCTTCTGGGAAGTCTATTCCTGGTGACTTTAAGGCACAAATATGATTCACTGAATAATAAAAGCTGCTGTCGTGTTTTGCTCAAGAATACAGACTTGGTTATCCTACAAAATGTATAGACAGATTCATTGGACACAAGGCATAAAGTCACTCGCTCACTGATTCCAGTATACATCTAAGAAAGATACGAATGCTTCAGATAGAGCTGTGTGATCAAACACAGTTGTAGACACAAAAGTATCTTGTGCAGAAGGAGCTTCAGTTTTATTTGAGATGTTCAATGACGGAGATCTCGCCGAGATCTGGGCAGTCCGGTGTTAGACCGTTTAGGTACAGGCTGCCATTTTTGGTCAAGGTTGGGAGACCTTCTTTCTCAAGTTCATCTGTGAAGTTTACAGACAGGGTCCTCTTGCATGGCATCATGTCCTGACCTGGATTTTGGCCTAGCTCTGATGACAGCTTGCGCTTGATGTACGCTGCCCGCTGAAATTTGTCGTAGATTTCCACGCTCAGGCGGCGCCGAGTCTCTTTGAACTCCGCCGACACGTTAGCCGTCCATTCTGCGGCGTGAGCGCGGAACTCTCCCACCTGGAAAACAAGCAATGTTCAGTGGGACCAAACGCAGTCGAGTGTCGGAAGTGTTTAGAAGCACTTAAGAGGTGCAAATCAGAACTTCAAAAACCTGTTTTCTGTGAAAATGTTTCAGCTCGAGGGAACGAGAAGCATGTGGGCTGATTCTGCCTCAATGCTACTGGGAGTGTTTTAGAAAGAAATTCTATGACACTGTACAGTTCATCCATCACCATGTGCTGACATGCTATGGATTTTTAGCACTCATCCCAATATAGAATGGAATTTCACTTTTATAATCTCATCAAAAAAGCACAAGAGGTTCAGAGATGTCTCATGTGTTTTAGAAAGCAAAGCTTCTCTTCCAGCTAATCCAAGCACATAATTCTCCAGGCCGAAGCCCATTCACTTCATACAGCGCGGAGCAGTGATTGGCTCCTGGCACCCTGGAACTTTACACTGTGAACTACATAGCAAACAAAGCCACAATTACACATAATGAACTCTCTGACATGACCTGGAACATTTTATACAGGCCTCATAAATCACATACAATGGGTTTACCACATAAATTTCATAGGAATCCGAAATAACAATATAAATGCATTTGACTTGTATTAGTTTAGAAATACAGCTCAGTACATATTAAATTAATAGCACAGTATTTTACTGGGGCAACTTCTTGGCAAACATTCATATGTATAGAAAACTTTTGTGTGTCAGTATTTATGTTTGAATTGATAATAGCGAGGGTGAGGGTTCGGCGCTTGGCTCGTTCGCCGTCTGCCCCCCCCCGGAACGTGAAAGGTGAGGAAAAGGTGGAGAAGGGGAGGAGGGGGGATGCGATCAAAGCGAGATGTGGGAACATAGAAGCTGAGCTGTTTTATAGTAAAGGGAAGTGATTTGATTGGACGTGCTTGATTATGAAATTGGCTGCCAGCCGTGGGTGATTACTGCGTACTGCGTACAATCCTCTCGAAACCATGTTTTTTGCAAAACATAAACTTAAATGATTGAGTATCTCTTTTGTGTACACAAAGTGTTGAAAACAGCAGCGCTTTTTTAATATTTTTTGGAAACATATCTATATTCAGGATTCTTTGATTATTAAAACTTTAAAAGCTACAGGTTTTATTTATTTAATTATACTATCACTTTTGATTTTAAATGCATCCTTGACATATGTAAAGCATTAAGTAACTATATATATATTGTGACGAGGCAGCCGGCCTCGTAGGCCAATCATCGCCTCCCCCGTACTTCAGCGCCGCCCTTCTC
>JAUMHI010000061.1:11975690-11997355 GCA_032359435.1 Enteromius unitaeniatus
CCTCACCGAACACGAGCGGCACGACGAGGACACCAGCTCCCCTTTTATTTTGGACACTTTTATAACCCTTTTTGTCATTTTTATGTATTATTATTTAATAAAAAACAGCCTCTCCGAGGCGAGATGTCACTACCACTGTGTCTGTGTTGGCTCTACCGCGACAATATATACTACATACTACATAGTACTATATATATAGTAAATATATATATAAAAGTATTTATAAAAGTATATTGTAGAAATTATATTTATCCCTGTTTTTTAAGATTTAATTATATTCAGAATATTCACTTTCATTTATCATTACCACTTAATTTCTTTTACAACCAAGTGCTGTCACTATTGCACAACTGATACAATGCCTGAAGTAAATGGATTTTGGGGGTGATTTCTGAGGCTAAAATAGGAAATAAATCATAGGTTGATAGGCCTACATGTCGAAGGATCAGATTCTATTTTTGTTTTTTTATGTAGTTCCCAACACAACCATTTTCTTAATGGTGAACACATAAACTCCCCTGTTGTGTGATTTTGAATGTCTTTGAAGCACAATCCAGGAAAATCCTTTTCCAATTTATATTGTAATTCAGTATCCTGTGGTTCATGGCCAATTCAACTCACACTCATGAATTGAAAGTGAGCCATTTCAGAAATTCAGATTTTTGCTCAACCGTGTAAGAGAAGTTCGGTTCTCAACCAGGCATTGCTTTAAAGCATATCAGCAAGCACATACCTCCTCTTTGGTCTTCTTGGAGATGACTCGAAGCCAGTCTCCAATCATACTGAGAACTGCAGCGAAGTAGGCAAGACCCACCAAGATCCAAAACCACACGATAGGTTTATAATAGTCCAAATACTCAATCTCAGAGCCTCCTGAATAAGATAAATAAACCCACATCAAACCCACTGATCATTTCTAAGCTTGACTTCTTCAGTGTAAGTTGTTTTTCTGGTCATGTATATGCTTACAAAAACAAATGTAGTGACTTCATTCAGCAAAGTAGTGACTTCATTCACCTGCCACAAAGTCTCCAAATCCAATAGTGGTTAAAGTGATGACAACAAAGTAGATGGACTCCAGAGCGCTCCAGCCTTCAATGTGTTGGAAGATGAGGGCTGGCAGGGCCACAAACAGCAGGCACCCAAACAGGATGAACAAGACTGTGGATGTCACACGGATTTTAGTTTGGCTCACGTTCCATTTCTGGGAAGAAGAAAAAAAAGAGAGGAGAAGGCAGGTGAGAATGCTGGGTGGAATCACGGTTGACAGACGTTCACAATACTGACACATGAAAAATAGAAAATAGAAAGGCTCACTGTTCACTGTTGGGGTTGGTAAAACTTTTATTGGTAACACTTTAATATAGGTCACGATTAACTAGTTGCCGATTAGATTGCCTATTATTAACATATTAGTTGTTTATTAGCTAATATTTATAAAAACTCATCTATTGAAAAGCAGACAAAAATAGTTCCTGTATTTTTTATAAAAATAAAATTAACAATAAAATAAATCAACATTTATTTTGTACAATATGTTCACAACTATATTGTTTAGTCACATTTATTGCCCAATTGCCCGAAAGTTGCCATATATACACTTTTGAATATATAATCTGACTAAGTATTAGCCCTTAACTTTTTAAAAACTTTAGCTTTAGCTTTAGTCATTCTATGGTACCTTTGAGAAACCCTATGTAGTAGCGTACTCCAGCAAATATATACCTACCTGGTCTCATGGCATAAACATACCTTGGTGAACTTTTTAGCGAGATATAAAAATACATAACAATAAGTATATATCACTGCAGTTTCAAAATGAAAACACTAGAGGCAGTAAAACTCTGAAGATATGTGTGGAAAGCAATACAAGGTGTCAGAGTTTTGATTACTAAAGTGTCACTTTCGGCCGATTCCTTGAATATCATGTTATGACTTCAAAACAATTCATATGCTGGGAGATTTTAATGCTTTTGAATGTTAACATCACATATATCCAGATTCATATCTGGGTTTTCATAGACTTTAGGTTTGTTCAGTAGCTCACAGAGTTAAGAGATGTACTTAAGAAGCGAGGAGCACTAGTTCCCGTGTTACTACAATTCAACAAAACAGTTTAAATCTGCATAAAAGGTATTTGAAATGGCACAGCTGCATCAATAAATGCCTTTTTATAACACTTTTGTATTTGATAACACTATTGGGTAGGTTTAGGGTTGGATTTGATGTAGGGCCCATTTCCATCACAATATAATTCTATGTAATATAATATAATATTATATACTATAGAATTCTAAACTGTCGCAAGACATACCTGAAGCAATGTAATAAAAACTCAGCAATATGTACCTATATCAACATAATAAAACATGCCAGGGTTCATGTATTGAACCTGCATTTTAGCGCCACTCTGGACATTTCTCTTTAAAACTGCAGTGAAACGTGCAGTAAGGCAGGCAAAAATTGTCTCATACAGTGAGTTACAGAAAGTATTCAGACCCCCTAAAATTTTATACTTTGTTATATTGCAGCCATTTCCTAAAATCATTTAAGTTGTTTTTTTCCTCAATGTACACACAGCACCCCATATTGACAGAAAAAAATACAGAATTGTTGAGATTTTTGCAGATTTATAAAAAAAGAAAAACTGAAATATCACATGGTCCTAAGTATTCAGACCCCTTGCTCAGTATTTAGTAGAAGTATATTTTGATCTAATACAGATCTTTTTGGGAAAGATGCAACAAGTTTTTCACACCTGGATTTGGGGATCCTCTGCCATTCCTCCTTGCAGATCCTCTCCAGTTCTGTCAGGTTGAATGGTAAATGTTGGTGGACAGCCATTTTTAGGTCTCTCCACAATGCAGCAGGGCTCTGGCTGGGCCCTTCAAGAAGTTGTTGTGAGGGCACTCCTTCATTATTTTATCTGTGTGCTTAGGGTAATTTTCTTGTTGGAACGTAAAACTTCGGCCCAGTCTGAGGTCCTAAGCACTCTACCATAAAGCCCCAACTGGTGAAGGGCTGCAGTGATGTTTGATGAATGAATGAATGAATGACCAAGGCTCCACTTCCCTGGTAGCTCAGTTTGGCCGGATGGCCAGCTCTAGGAAGAGTTCTGGTCATCCCAAACCTCTTCCATTTAAGGATTATGTGCTCTTAGGAAGCTTAAGTACAGCAGACATTTTTTTGTACCATTGGCCAGATCTGTGCCTACCCACAATTCTGTCTCTGAGCTCTTCAGGCAGTTCCTTTGACCTCATGATTCCTGTTTGCTTTGGCATGCATTGTGAGCTGTAAGGTCTTGTATAAACAGGTGTGTGGCTTTCCTAATCAAGTCCAATCAGTATAATCAAACACAGCTGGACTCAAATTAAGTTGTAGAACCATCTCAAGGATGATCAGAAGAAATGGACAGCACCTGAGTGTCACAGCAAAGGGTCTGAATACTTAGGATCATGTGATATTTCAGTTTTCCTTTTTTAATAAATCTGCAAAAATGTCAACAATTCTGTGTTTTTCTTTCAATATTGCAGTGTGTACATTAATGATGAAAAAAGAACTTAAATGATTTTAGCAAATGGCTGCAATATAAGAAAGAGTGAAAAATTTAAGGGGTTCTGAATGCTTTTTGTACCCACTGCATGTAAGTATTTTTATGAGACTAGGTTGATATGAACATAAAAAGTGAACCAAATAGGACAAAAATACAGATGAAAAAATTGCCAAAAAACCCCTCTGATAACTCATGCTGCACAACATCGTTTGGTCAAAACTAATGCTGCAACAAACCATTAGCATAAACGATCACTCATGGTATAAATAAAGAACATAAAAGGTAGAAATGTGTCGACACAGAAGAGAAAGCTGCACTAAGTTCAGTAGAGCTTGAGAAATAAACACTTGCCCTGAAAACAGATGGATTTTTCTTTTCAGCCTTCAAGAAACTGTTTACTAAGTGTTATACAAAAGAACGAGTGCACCAGCAATAAATAATTCACTATGCCGCATTGACAGATACTGTGTTGCGCTCTTCATTGCACACATCAACACTCCAAATTGTTCCTGCGCAAAAACACCACGTCTCAGCAGAGAATAAAACTGCATATGTGCAACGAGTGTAAACAAGATGGCCGCCAGAGGCACTTAAGTGATTACAATGAATCATCAAATGTGACAGCACCACAGAACAAGGTTAACAGTAGTCAGCAAGCCTTTTTGCAAAACAATCATTATTTTAGAGTCGCAGGAGATTTATTAAGTGAAGACAACATAGTACATTTCTGATTAAAGGGATTTGAGGTTCACAGTCTGTTTTTCTCAATTAATAATATATTAACATTGCTTTTAGACAGCCACAGGTAAATGAACATTGCACTCCGTTTCACAGAATTGGTCAGATCTATTGTTTTAAACTTGAATAGCTATTTACACTGTGCAGGTCAACAAATTTATAAAATGAGGATTCAAATCGTTGATTATAACATGCATTAAAAAATATGAGTACCCTGTAAGTAATGATTTTAGCTACATTTTGATGAAACACTCACCACAAACATCTTTTCCACCTTGGCAATTCCTTTACCAAATATGGTTCCCAGCTGATCACCCACTCCAGCCAACAGGAACCCAAAGAGTGGGATCCCAAGCAGGGCATAGATAATGCAAAAGATCCTGCCTCCTTTTGTATGTGGAGATACATTTCCAAAGCCTGAAACAGAAACAGAAGTAATTATGTCAGAAAGACTTTAATGATGCCAGGCATAATGTGTGGGTATAATCTGCCAACACAATTGGTAATACAGCACTTTCTGAAGCTTGTGAGATTTTTTGTTGAGTCAAACAGATAATTCAGCACATTTTATGCCAAATAGCAAAAAATGTTTAAATCATACTCCCCTAGTGCATTTATAAAATCTTTATTTAAATTTAGTGTGCAGACAGCTCTATGGAAAGTTGTGACGCCTTCCTTATCTGTCAAAAAATATTAGGGCTGTATTATCAGAGCTTCACAGTGAAGACTGCTCAACACCTACATTTAGCTATAGCAAAAGCACAGAGTTCAAATCGTTTACGGAATTTAAATGTGATTAATTGGGAAGAATTTCAGCTGCGCAAATGTGTTCATTTTGAAATGTAAGGTGAGGTAAATCAGATTCACCCATCATAGGGCTTTTATCTTGATTCAAACTCAATAATGAGTTTTTAGGAAGTTTTAATAATGGTGAGGGTTTAAACTTTGGGTACACTTAAAGAGATTTTCTAGGTTCAGTACAAGTTGAGCTCAAACAGCAGAACTTGTGGCAATTTTACAACTCTGTTGCCAATCAACCAAATGCTGCAAACCCTAAAACACCATGACAAAGATTAGAACAATTGTAACTCTAAAAACACACAAGAGTTTTAATTAAATTATAACCTTTACATTTACGCTTTTCAATCCTTAAAAAATTTCCAAGAGAAAGCGAGTCAAAAAAAACTGTTAAATCAACAATACCAAATCTTCACAAATTCTGAAATACTTATTTAAAACTAAAAGACTACAAGCTGCTGGTGCTGGTTGAAATTTTACATATAGCTAAATTAAACTTGTTTCAATCTGATGAACTTCAAACTGACCCCATTGACTTTTAGAGCAGTTTTATAGCAGAATCTGGTCTGGTGTCTATAGCTAAGTTACCATAACAGATAAAGCACTACAGAAATATAACTTGATGATTTTGCCAAAAAGTGTTATAATGGGAGAGTCAGAGACAATGAGAATACCAGTAGTTGTGGTTGTACCACAGCAGGAATTTAAGCAATTACAAGAGCAAAAACTAAGCCACTGGACAGAGCCACTTTGAGTGAAGGTGAGCAGTGGGGGGCATTTCCGCAAGAGCCTCCATCCAATTATGTCTCCATTTTCCTTGAAGCTCATTAACTGGGCTCAATCACTCCTCATGCAATCTGTCCTCTTTGAAATCTAATTAAATCAAAAAACCTTGAAAGAGCCATAAAAATTGGTTCTCTGTGAGACAACCTTAATTACACATGGCACAATGGAGACGAATAACTATAATGTCTTTACACATAGCCTCTTGAACAAATTACCCACATGTTCATGGCTGGATAAGAATATCTTACTTGTTCTGGCAGATTAACTATAAGGATGTAAGTTTCTCAGCACAGTAAAAATTTATAACATGTGACATAATGGCTTCAGTATTTCTATTTTCCCCTCATACAAACAACACTGTGAGCAAACTCATCATTGTTCAGATAAAATCTAATTTCCTGACCTTAAATAGAAACAAACAACATGTAATAATTGATAATACGTCAGAGACCCTAGATAAGAACCCAAAGTGGTGGTCTGCAAATACGTTTTTGTTAAGACAGCTGATTAAAGCTTTTCAAAAATAAAACAGCAGCGATTGTGTCATATCTTATATTTTATTGTGTCTTGCACAGTACGGGAAATCGAAGTTTAAAACTTAAAAAAATGGACTATGCTCTTAATCTCCCTGCATTTATTATGTCTGTTGGTCTTATAAAAACTAACCACTGAAGCTGCACACAAGCAAACAGAGTGACTATGTGTGATCAACATACCACGAGTCAGCATCCTCAATCCTCCACTCACATTTATGAATACACACCAGTTGGTCTGGTGTCACTAAGTCACATTTTTGTTGATCATATACACAACTATATATGAAATCTGGGGACATTTGCCTTCTTTATGTTTTGTTACTAAAACTGTACATATTTTTTACTTTTTTGTGATGGCAAAACTGAATTTTTATTTATATTTGTATTTTTTTAAAGAAAGTTCACAATAACAATGTGTATTTAAAATACAACTCCTATGTAACATTCAAATGTAATTTCTGTTACATTTCATGTGTCCTTATACAAAATTGATTACGAATATTTTTTGAAGATTCACACTTCTGAATGGTAGTGTACATGTGTTTTTATGTCTTGCAAATTCAAATATACATATATAATTGATTGAATTTAACATTTTCTTTTTGAAATGCAAAAAAATACATATTGCTAAAAGAGAGAGATGGAAAATTAAGTACAAATCTAAACTCTCTGAAGAGATATTTTCTATTTTTTAATTTTTTTGTCAAATTTGTAAAGAAAAAAAAATTTTTTTAAATAACACTTAAAAAAACACTATAACCTTTATAAAAATTGTATTTGTTAACAGTGTGTGAAGTCATATTTGTTCTCTAGACAGTCCTCTTGAAGAAATTTATAGACCATAACTTTTTTTACTTGACTGCCTCTGACTACTTTACTAATTTCTGGCTTTTTTGAATAATAATAATAATAATAATAATAAACATAATAAAAAATAATATAAAAGTACATTAAGATACAAAAATAAAGTTCTCAAAAGTAAAGTTTTCAGAAAGTAGGAGTTAAAATTCCCTAACCTAAACCTAACAGCAACACCATGTGCACATTAGTGAATGATAGCAACTAAATGACCCAAATTAGTTAAGAAAGCAGGATAATATCTGCTCTCATCGATAAACTGCCTGATATGTCAATCCAATTTAGTGAGAAAAGAACGTCATGAGCTGACTTTGAGCACAAAACAAGTCAGTTTGACACAAGGAGCAAAAATTGTCATGGCACCCTCATTAGTGAAGTAGTACTTACAGGGTGACTGACGCAAACCTGATGTAACAACGTCTGAATGAGCTTAATGAGCACATAAGTGTGTCTTGTGAGGGCTGCGACACTAGAAAATGCTCACAAATTAATGTGCTGATGCCCTCACCAACAGATGACCGCATGAGAACACTCCAAAGTGTGTGTGTGTATGTGCGCTTGTGTGTCTTTGCTGATAGGAGTGGACAGGGGGAGTTGACAGGTTTTCATTCAAATGATAATAAATACCATTTTTTCTATGCATAGGTGACAAAAAGAAGGATTATTTGATTGCCTCTTGCTGAGCAAATTAACAGTTACAACTTTGAAGGCCAAGTCTGTGACTGACTTCCCTGGGTGACACAAACATAAAAATAAAAAACGACAGATGATGTTGATTCATGCATAATAAATCATACACGCAACATCAAGAAACTAAAATAGCTTATTGTCAAAGGATATAATTCTAAGATTAAGATTTGATGTACAAGGAATGTTTCTTATTATCGTCAATGTTGACAAGAAATCTTCTGCAACAATAAAACTTTACTGTCACTGATCAAATAATTGCACTCTTTGCTGAATAAAACTATTCATTTATTTAAATAAAAGATCTTAGTGACCCCAGATGTTTGAATATTTATACAGAACTTGGAGATCTTATGCAATGGGGGCAGCTTCAAGACCTTGGCCTCTTTCATCGGCGTATAAAAGGTCAAGCTATCAGACCTGCTCGGTTCATTAATTGCACTTTATGCTTCACTACTTAAGAGGGACACTGGGGGATTGATGAAGGGGGTTTGCTCTTTAATCCAAAAACTGGCTCCGTTCCAGCAGGTTTCAAAGGTGTCGTACACATGTATTCAAGAACGGTCAAAGCTGTCCAATGGATTAGTCAAGGTTCATTAATCAAGCTTATTAAATAATGTTAACACAATTTCCTACACATCCCTAGTGATGAAGGCAAAATGAAAAATCCTGCTGCTGATTATTTACTGAGCAATGATTCTTTAATATATTGTGTGATTAGATAAATAACCCTACATGACCATACATAAGTCACACCATTATGGCAAACATTCTTTCATTCATTTTCTTTGTTGATTATTAACCTTGATATTTTAACTGCAATTATTAGAATTGATAGAATTTCTATTAAAATGAAAACAACCCATTGCAGATAAGGCAGTCCACCCAAAATTATTATTATTCACTTTTGGTCTACTGAAGAAATAAAGATATATGGGTCAGAAATCTTTTTTTTTTTTCAAATAAATAATGTTTTTATTCACTCAGAATACATTAAATTGATATAAATGACAGTAAGGGAATCTAGAATGTTATAAAATAATTCTATTTAAAAAAAAACAAGCATTGATAATCATCAGAAATGATTGCTTTAGTTACCTTAATGAAGTGATAATGAAGTGCATAATGTCACTAATCAATTAAGGAATCATTCAGTGAGTTTGTAATGAGTCTAGCTGTTACTCACCTATAGTGGTGATGACAGTCCCGGCAAAGAAGAAGGAGCTGCTGAGGTCCCACATGCTGCTCTCATTAGAGGGGTGACCCGAAGGATTGACCCCGGCCCGGATAGCAAACACCACTTGCTGTGGATGAGAAAACAGGTCAGGAAAAAACTAGAAAAAATTAGAAATGCAAGCAATAGATCACCTAAAAATAAGAAGTCATCATATACTCCGTTATACTGCATATTCTTTCTTTGCGAAACACAAAAGGAGATGTAACTCCCATCAAGCTTCACAAAAGAAAGAATATATTACAGGGTCAGAATGACATGAAGGTGAGCAAATAATGACAAAGGCTCAGCGGGTAAAGTATTACATGAATACAAGAGATGTTTATTTAGAAAGCCTAAGGCCTAAGCCCAGGCTAAATCATATTCAACAATGCTATTTCCAGTACAAACCCAGCTGTGTAACAGGTTTAAATCTACAGCAGACTGTATGTCTCTGAATGAACAGGATGACTGGCTCCAACTACCTACATTCAGAGCCTCAAACAAAGATCTGGATCTGTTCTTTATCAGTCTTCCACAGCATCTCTGGATTTTACATCACAGATTAGAGTCAGCTGGGAGTTAAGACAGAATTTGATCTGTAATTTCATTCACTGTCAAATCCGTTATTGTAAATGGCTGCCTTATCGAATGTGTGCGCCTGTGTTTGTGCAGCAGGAATAATGTTATACCTCTTGTAGTTCTTGTGTTTCAGTCTGTGCCGTTTTTTTTTTTTAAAGAATAGATCATGGTGTAATTGAAATCAATATTCCTGTTTCTCTGATCATTGTGTTTCCTGAAGACCTAAAGTGACATAGGAGCAGTCTAAATGCAAACTCAGGGAATACATGGGTCATTAAAGATTTTTTTCTTTGTTTTTTTAACATTTTACCACCAAGTAAAACTAATTTTACCATTAAAAACACAAATCACTCAAAATGTGGAAGATCAAAGCTTTGCTATTTTAAACTAAACTAAGTGAAGGAGAAAAAGCGGAGCTGTCCATGGTCCTTAAGTTACAGCTCACTTACTATTTTCTATCAATTATTATACAGTACATGTATATGTGGCAAGAATGTATTATGGTCATCTCGTCACTATTCCGAGACAAAATGTACAAATAACAGAAAATAATACTGCAAAATGAAAAACAAGTTGCAATTACAATAAAATTAATATTAAAATAATGGTAAATTGCATATGCAAAATTAAATTTGCAACAACAAGATGTAATGTCCAAATAATAATACTAAAGAAATGCACTGCAATGCTAAGATTAAAAATAAAGTTGCAGTTATGGAAGGAACATTGAAAAGAATTTTTAACTTTACATTGCCAAATTAAAAACAATTAGATTGCAATTATTACACCTAAGGTCCAGATAACTGCACTGCAAAGATAATGTAACTAAAGTTAAAATTATGAGAATCTCCAAATAATGTAAAACTAAAAGTGGAAAATAAATTTGCGATTACAAAATGTAATGTCCAAATGACAAAATAAAACATTGCACTGCAAAGATTGAAAATATAGTTGTGATAAGATGTTTAAATTAAGGGAAAAAAATGGAAAAAATAAAGCTGCAATTATGATATATAATACTGTCCAGATAACAAAACCTGCACTTCAAACATTAAAAATAAAAGTACAATTAATATTCAAACAAATTGCACTTAAAAAATAAAATTATAAAGTTGAAAGTTGCTATTAAATAATAAATATTAAAATTTGCAATCCAATTAAAACAATATATAAAACATCAACATTGGAATAAGGTCCCTAATAAATAGACTCATAAATAGAATGAGTTAACCTGCAAATGCAATAGTACAACTTTTGGTGTACTAAACTGGTTCCAATTTTTCAGACTTTGTGCAGATTTAGTGCTGCAGTCCAATCAGCAGTGTACTGAAGTATATTTGATTGTGCTGAAGTGGAACTACTGCAAGTACACTTCAGATACACTATAAATCTTGCATTTAAAGACAATATTAACCATACACTGTTCATCAATATTGACATTAAGACATTTTTTCTGCTTACTATTAGGAAATGTGGATTGCAGACAAGTAGAATTTTTTTTTAAATTACATTTTAATTTTCATATCAACGAGTCTCTAGCGATATGACAGTAAAAAAAAGCACACACACACACACATATATATAAAGGAACATTAGGTTACATCAAGTCCTTTAAGTTTCTATATCTATTTTAATTTTGTAGTGGGTATATTAGGTGTTGGCCATTCTGACTTGAGTCCATATTCTCACTAGCCTTGAAATCTGGAAAAAACTGGGCACTCTGAGCATTGAATGAGAAATGTAAACACTGTCAAAAACACCGGCACATGTGTGCAGGTTCTCCTGGCCTACATACTGTATTACAGATATGCTGTAAGAGCCCTGAGAGTATCCCATCTGCTCCCTAACACTTCCTTCTCCCAGCTGGCTGCACGAGAGCTCGGCCAAAAATGAGAGGCAAAGAGAGGCCATTCATTCCATGGGGAGGTTTTCCTGTTTGTGAACACCTTCCAAGTGTCGGTACAATCAAAGCAAAGAAACTTGGCAGGAATGAACATTTGTTTAGAGGTGTGTGAACGTGAATGTCGTAACACCAAATAATCAAGGATGGGAAGTTGGTGCAGCAGTGTGTTGGAATGCAATTTAATGCAAGGGACAGGGCAAGGGGTTGGAATATGTAGAATTATACGTCACAACACACTACAACTGTACTAAATCGAATAAAAAAATATTATATGTGACCCTGGATCACAAAACCAGTCATAAGTTTCAGTTTTTGTAAATTAAATAAATAAATAAGCTTTCTATTGATGTATGGTTTTATGATAAGACAATATTTTTGTCAGATACAACAATTTCAAAATCTGGAATCTGAGGGCGCATAAAAAATAAAATAAAATAAATAAATAAATACATAATCGCCAAATGAAGTTCTTAGCAATGCATATTAGTAATCAAAAATCATGTTTAAATATGATTACAGTAGGAAATTTACTAAATATCGTCATGGTACATGATCAGTGATTTTTGGCATAAAAGCTAAATTGATCATTTTGACCACTGCAATGTAATTTTGACTTTAGCTACAAATACACCCCAGCAACTTAAGACTGGTTTTAAAATAATTTATTTACAGTATGTGTCACAAAAAGACATTATGAATAAAGCATAATTCTTGGAAACCAAGCTCACACAATCCTCCAAGACCTTTAAATTGCTGCTAGAATAATTTAGTACAGTTTGCAGGAGACAATAAACTCTGCACTTATAAAATGTCACTTTATACTCAATCTACTTCTTGCACAAAGGTAAATACCAACGATTTCAGAAGATGGAGCTAATTAGTGATGTAATGTCAAGAGCATATTTAATTTCCCCACAGGTGAACGAATGTCAAATGAACTGATTTAAAAGCAAATTATAACAGACCTGACTGCCAGCAACCCCAATTTGGAGAGCAGATAAAGTGTTTATAGAAATAAACCTATGAATATTACATTATTGCAGATCAAATTAGTCTGAAACATTTATGATTTTGGAATAACTATCTTAGTATTAAGAAGGAGAAGAAGAAAAAAAAAAAGAGACTGCATCATTCATCAGAAACAGAACAGTTTACAATTTACAGAACAGAACAATTTATGTCCAATTAGTATTTTCTGGCTCGAATTAATAAGATTACAGATCATTTCTGCCAACTTCCGAGCTGTCATTATTGATTCCGGCAAAGATTAGTCTATTCACCCAACGTCCTGCAGACAAAACCACTATAAGCTATTTGAATCGATATCCAGAAGGCTATTTTTACCAACAGTACACATATAATTTGTATTCTGATTACAAGCACATGGGTAAATAATTGGAGTTTGTACCTTGACCAGATCCTCCAGCTCAGAGACGTTGACACAGGTATGCCTGGAAAGGAAGTTAATTTTCTCTTGCACGATAAGGTACTTCTGCGAGCTCTCCTGGGGCTGTTCCAGGGCTTTGAACACCGTGGCTCCGATGATCAGGTATAGAACAACCAGCAGGAAGATCGCCACTACTGTTTTCCACTTCATTACGGTGGTTATGGTATCACAATCATCCCCCGAGTTATAAACAATGGGCTTGGAGGAGAACGACAGCCGTGGTTTGGTGTTGTGCGTGGCTGATTTAGGATCTAAAAGATCAGGTGCAGCCACTGGGGCAAACAAAGAGAGAGAGAGAGAGAGAGAGGGAGGGCAAGGCAGAGCGAGAAAAGAGAGAGATAGATGGGTTATAAAAGACTGTAATTTAAAGAAATGACTGCTGATGAATCTGTAATACTATAGCTAACTGTATTTTATTTAAATAGTACTGCTTTGTTTATAGATATGTATAATATTATTTATTTGTACATGAATGAAAACACATTCATGTTTTTTACATGGAGCCATTAATAAATAATAGCAGCTATGAAAAGCACAGACAGCTGCAGGGTTTTAAAACAGCGACAAATATGATTTAGATTATGTTCTTAGATTTAGTTATTATTCTGATCCCTGAGTGTTTTGAATTTGGGAACACTGTGTTTATGATACATCTTCAAACGTTCGAATCGCGAGCATACAAACTTTACTTTTTATTTATTTAAGTCAAACCGGCCTTTCGTCTTTGAGGATTTTTGTTTCTCTCTCTGACTTCTGCAGCGTTTCAGCCAAGTGTGAAAAGCTTCTCTAGCAAACCTGTGATAGTGGACGTAATGTTCTCCTCGCTAGTATCCAGTATGCAGCGTGTGGAAGTATGTTATGCAAGGCAACACAAGTTTTAGCACTATTTTAGTGCTACAGATTTTCCCTCTGTGCATAACTCAGACCTCAATGCTGATTAATGATCTGTTAGTTGTTGAAGTCCCAGGGGTCTCTAGCAGAGCATGTCCACTTTTTCATTCTTTCCCAGAGGATATCAGAAAACTTTAACCCATGCAGTTCCACTCAAATCACTTCTCTTTTAGGTGTTTGTTTTTAAACACACGGGCTTAAAACAACACACGTAAAATTTGGACTGTTTTAAATTGAATCTGAAAGGCGATATATATAAGACAAGCCTTTATATTGCATTAAAGGGGATATTTATCATTTTGATGGGACCCAGTGTAAGCAGAAGAGGCTGTGCCGTACTGCAAAACTGATAGATGTGATTCCAGTAATATTCCTCCTACAAATCTGGAAACATGTCAATGTGAAGTGGGTGTTATGGCGCTGTGATACATAATCTAAGCTGGTCACTGAAAGGTTACAGGTTCAGACCCTGCTAAAAGCAATCTTATAGCATCACCATTGCAGCAAGTGTATTGCAACACTTTTTTTTGCTTTCAAATATACTGCATCCCAGTGATTATTTCATTAATATGTATCATTTATTTTTCAGAAAACCTTTTTTCACAATGAAATCTATGATTTTGCAACTGTGTCTTGAACAAATAGTTATCAAGATTCGACCGCTGTTCATTCAACTCATTCTTTTGATTGGGTATCTATTATAAGTATTATAATTAAAACACGATGTCCATAACATAACCGAGGCGTGAACGGGTTAAGCAGCACGCCAAATTTACTATGCAACACATGATAAACAATTCAATTAAATGCAAACAAACATTGCGCACTTACTACTTTGTCAGGTCTCTTCTTCCCGCTGCTCCTCATCAGCTGTCTTGAGTGTTAGACCGCTTGACTTCTCGTCTTTTCGTTTTCTCAGGAGCACACAAGCAAAAACTGAATGTTAACCATGGCACCAAACGCATTCGCATCCCTCCGTCTTCTCTTCTGGGCTATCATGCCTCTGTCCGGTTTTAAATCTCCACGCGAGCGGTATCTTGGAATCCAGCGCTGGATTTCGTGGTTGAGTAAGCACTGAAGTGAGAAGGGAGTGTCCACGGGAGGCACACGGATAATTGGACTGGCTGTTCTCATCATGAGCGCTCACTGTCCGTCTCCACGCTCTCCGTGTGTTGTGTCCAGTAGCTGTGGGCAGGTTTCACGATTTCATGCGCGTCACGCTCGTGTCGCGCGGATTTATGGGGATAAGGAATCGCGAGGAAAACAACTATTCTGGTTCCAGTTCTTCTGAACCACTCCGGAACTTTCGAGGTCTGAAATAGACCCTCAGCTTGTTTTCAAGTTAAATTCAGATCTGAACAAAGCTGATGAAACAAGCAAACAACTTGTCGGCAATGACAAATCAGTCCACGGCCAACATAGCAAAAGTTGTCTCATTTTGAGGCGGAAATGACGACATTAAACTTGTTACGGAGCCTAAGTGTGGTTAATTAGCCAGTTTCAGAAATTGGTCTGAATGGAAAGTTTTTTGAGAATCGGACTGCATTATGACAGTTAACCATGGTTTTATAGTGCCCCTATTATGGGTTATGAAAGGTTCATATTTTGATTTTGGTAGTCCCAAACAGGTGAACTTGCATGCAAGTTTCTTTTAGTATGCATTTATTTTTACCATATTTGTTAATGACTCCTAAATGATTCCTTCAAGGATTAATTTTTCCCAAGCCCTCCAGTGATTTGTCGATTTTATTGAAAACAATTTTTGTGAGCATTTAACTCTTCAAAAGCGGCAACTAGTGGCAAAGAATGAATTTGCATTTTCCTTCAGACCAAGGAGAGAAGATTGGTCAACAATATGCTAATATCTCATGTTGACGTCAAAAAACGACTAGTTTTTTTTTTTTTTATCATAAATCATCACACTAATCATAATTTAACCATGGTATTTGCAGTGAATACTATATTTTTTGATTCAATTAAAAAAAACAATACTGCACCGCTCACACGACATGGCCTCATCTTGGTTTCAATAGGAAATATGTGAACGAAAAAAGGAAGAGTGGGGTTCTCCAAAACATTATGGGCATCTAAGTGTATCATGAATGGAGCAGAAAGGACTAATACTTTTTTATAAAGTCCCATCTTTCTAGTAGCTTTTCTTATTGAAAACACCCAAGCTTCCAAATTCATCCTTATGCTTCCATAATTAATGTAGAAATGAACGGAAAAGCTCTCCAAATAATAACCACAGACCTTTTGATTCTCTTGGTTTTAGCACTACAAAACTGAATAGTTTTATTCTATCTATAGATGTATTTTTAGCAAGAGATATTTTCTCCTGCTTTCAGTGTCACCAGTCACAAAGCAGAAGAAATTCTAAAACAGTTCAAGGCTACTTTGTGCACATTTCAAATGTTTATACAACTTGCTTTAACTAATACATATTCTTATAATGTGTCATTCTAATTCACACCATTCATCACTACAACAAAATTTCCATAATAGCTTTGGTGTATGCAGTTTTCCAGCTGTGAATGTATTAAATCCCTGCATTCCTAATACATCTCCCATTGAGATGAAAATGAAAAGGCACAATGTTGCTTTAGGGAATAAACATTCTACCTCATATATTTGTTTAAACACAGGAACAGAAAGGGATTATCGATTCCAAATGACAGTAACAGCATGCTGAGAATTTATTGGCTATAAAACTTGGCAAAGCCTAACTACTGCCCTTGTGTTAACTACACAAACTGTAGAGATGAGAAACAAATGTGTTGAAAGCTTAAAAAAGTTACTACCATTTCTACGCTAGCTTCTGTTTCCCTTTCCTTTTTCCCATTGTCATTTCACCTTGGCAATCGTACTTTCTCTCACTGAGGTGGCTAAAAATTATGGGTCCTTTGGGCAATGGCAGAAGTGCATCAAAGGCACACATGCACTCACATTCCATGCTCACAGTGTTCATAAGCTTCCTTCATGCATCGCTATTATTCTGTGTAAGTTAGATTTTGGAATCACCATAGCAAACATAAGCCATAATATTGGCATGGATCTTATTTCAAGCGATTGCAGCATATATGCACAGTAAATTGTAATATATTAGAGGCCAATACTGGGATAAATTGACACCCTGTCTGGGGCAAGTATTCTTTCATTAATTTAATTTAATTTAATTTAATTTAATTTAATTTAATTTAATTTAATTTAATTTAATTTAATTTAATTTAATTTTTCATATTGTAATTTTTTTCATATTGCACATACTGTACATTTTCTACAGATATGTTCACATTTATCTACTTGCCAAATAAATAAGCCATAAAATATTGGCATGGATCTTATTTCAATAATATATTAATTGAAATATTAATTGTAATATATTAGAGGCCAATACTGGGATAAATTGACACCCTGTCTGGAGCAAGTAGTAATTTAATTTAATTTAATTTAATTTAATTTAATTTAATTTAATTTAATTTAATTTAATTTAATTACATTTAATTAATTTAATTTAATTTAATTTAATTTAATTTAATTTAATTTAATTTAATTTTATTTAATTTAATTTAATTTAATTTTATTATTATTATTTTTATTTATTTCATATTGACTGTTCATTTTCTACAGTTCTACTGTTCTACTGTTCTTCTTCTGTTCACATTTATCTACTTGCCAAATACAATAGCAACAAAAAGATTCGAGATTAGAATTAGGATTAACATCTGCTATCTCATGTAATAAATCTTAGATCTAGTGCTTGTCACCATCTTCAAAAACCAATAATTTAATAATAGTGTGTAAGAAGTGTATAAACAGTGAGATTTGACTCCTGTCAGCTTAGTTTATTGAGCAGCACATGCTCTGCTCTCATTAAAGTAAAGGAAATGCTGAGTCCTGCAGAGAAGCGATGTGTTTACTATACCATGCTTCTAATTAGAGATTTTTTAACAAGAATTTGACCTATGGATTTTTTACAGCCAGTGACTGGGAAAAAAATCTTACCCTTGTTATTGTACTGAGACTGTAGGCTAGCCACAGGACAGCAGTTAGTGACGATTAGCACACAATGTTTTGCTACCGTGTAATGTATTTTCATTATCTTCATAGAAATGATATAGCAGTTATGTAGTTACATCTTATTTATGGCTGGTAGGTAACAACTATATTGACATTTCGAACAATATAGCATGATTGTGAACTATATGATGTTGAAAAGTGGGAAAAAGGGACTGCGTTTATGGTATAGCTCTTAGGAAAAAATATAAATAAATAAAACATAATGGAAATGAACCATGCCCTGCTCCAGAACTTTAACATTTCCACTAAGCTATATTTCAGGTCAGAAGGTGCAGGGACACAGGGACACATTTTCTATTTATAGCACATCCTTCCTTTTAATGCACTGCAAATGAGGTTCCTGTAATATTATTTCTCACAGATCTTTTCTTTCTTTATAACATCAGAGAGTTTCCATGTAAGAGACCCTGGGTCATTCTGCAGAATCTTCATTATTTGTTAAGTATCTCTGGCAAAATGAATGTTACAACAACACAAGGAGGATCAAATGGGCAGAAACAGACACATTAAATATAAAACAAAATAAAAAAACACAATTTTATGTTTATTCAGCAACCAGGTGGTCTTTATTGGTCACAATGGTGATATAAAATTATTAAATTAAAATAAAAAAATTGTATTTTTCCTTATATGATTAATTTGTAATATTATTCACGTCAGTAATTTTTTACATTTCTGGTATGAATGTTTAAATATTTCTTATATTGAATTCAGTGGGCCTATTTCAAGAAAGAATGTATCTAATCTTAATGTTTCAGCTTTAATATAATATGGCTTAAAGGAAGAGTCCAATCAAAATGATGATTTGTGTCAGTTTAAACCTGTTAGATCATCATGGGCCGTGGGTCTATCAGTAGGTTTATGCCTTTACTTCCTTTACTTGCAGAATGAAAAAAATGTAATGTTTACACACAGCACATTTGGGTTTAAGCTCTTTACCAGCATCTGTCCATTTATTGGCTTTCTATCTTCACTTCACTTGACTACTTGAAAAAACACTCGGGTCAAATGTCAAACTGCTGACTCAGTGTGCATCTCTCAGACTGACAGGGAGAACATCCACTGGCACTGGAAAGTTAAACAGTGCCTATTCTTTTTTGGGGGCTCACGGTATATAAATAGAGGCCAGTTTTCTGATCTTAGCAAGATAACGTTCTAATCCATGTTACATAACATTTTGAAAAGCAACCCCTTGACCCAGTGTAAAAAAATATTTGGTTTGCCATGCACGTGAATGAGCTTATGCTATGCCATAGAACAACACTGACATTGCATGAAGGGTCACCATACAGTGTGGTCAATGGGAACGTTCTCATGAGCAAACATCTCTGTGTCAAAACACATTACCTTGAAAAAGCAACGGTGACAAAAGTGAAATATTTCAATAATTTTCAAAGAAAAATGTTGTTTATCTTTATCAATTTATAATCAGTGTATGGCTGTTTGCTTTGCACCCAAGACATTTAGAAAATAAGCACTTTTCATGCTCTCAGTAGTAGTAGTACTTTAATTTGTCTATTAATAATGTACAATGTCTTTTTTCTTTTCTTTGAAATGAAAATTCCCACCACAATCTTATGATGTTGTGTTTAATAACATTCTCAATGCAACATATTTACATTGTGTAAAAAAATAAGTCTGACTTGTTTGTCTTGCTAAGGCCAGTGTCATAGCAAGCATTTTTTGTATCCTAAACAGGCCTATTAATAGACTACATTCACAAATGTACATAATATTTTCAAAATAAACAGGACAGTTTGTTTGGAAATGGTGCACATTATTTTTCCCTTAAAATTAATATTTACCTTTATTAATTCATTTTCATGCCACGGGACCATGTTTTTTTGTGGTAAAGAAGTACATTGACTTTTTAAAAAAACTCCTCTTTTTAAAAAAGTCATTTTCACCCTATAAGCATTGAAATGGCCTTTGCTTATTTCACTTTTTATGATCATCATTTTTATAGTTTAACTTGGAAAATGTTTAAAACAAACACAAGGTAAGACATCTCTACATAAAAGACACTTGAACAGATGGTGTAGTTGATTAAGGCATGGACTTTTTTGGATATTTGGAAAAATGTTCTTTGAAGCATCAAAGTTCTCTCTAAAAGTTCAAGAGACCAAACCCAAGAATAACACAAACTGTATTTTTTTCCAAAAGAAAATGTCTAATGAGTGCATCCTTTTATTGACAACATCAAGCAGGATTTAATTTTTCACAGGACAATTATGATCTTAAGAGTTGCCTTGTATTGCTTTAGCAAAGCACTGGTTGTGGAATAAAAGTGTGCTTACATACAGAACCATTTAGAAGGCTTCATAGAGGTTAAGAGCCTCCTTCACTTTGCCAAAACAAATTAAAATGGCTATAAATCCCATTACAGCCCTCTAGGAAATTCAGGGCTGTTGAGCAAAACAAACAGTAAAGACCACTCATTGCCTTGACTGTGAAGTGGAAAATATGGTTACAGAAAAAAGGGTCCTAAATTATAAAAGGTTTTTCTTCTTGTTTGTTTGCAGGAACAGATTGGAAGAAATATCTAAATTCACACGAATGTTGATTGGCTGTCACCTTATTTCTGCCTGAGCCTGAGGAGAGTTGCATGCCACTTTCTGCTTATCTACAGCTCCACTGGGGAATACCAAAGTCGAAGGTAAGGATGAGAATGGACATGATGTCTCCTCTGGGATTGTATAGGATGAAGAGTCAGCACATGCTATTTGACTGCATGTGTATTCCAGTACAGTCACGGAGAGGACTGCTACCCCCAGAGAAACCTCTTTTCTGCCTTGTTTTTGATCCACTATAGATTTCACTTATGGCTTCTCTCAGTTTTGTTTCTTGAATTTTCTCCCTGACACACTTAATATTTGATTTAATCGTAACTTTTTTCTTCTTCTCTGTGTATGTGTGTATTGCTTTAACCAGGCGGCTGGCTGGAATCCCAGGTGGGAGCTAGAGGTTGCAAGTGTTTAGATTAATTGAATATTTCACTGACTTATTACTAGGGTGTGTTCTATTTATAGCTTGGATGGATGTATTGGCTCAGCATCAATTGTTTTTTTCCCCCAAATCTTGCTGACTGAGAGTGAGGTGAAGGGGACCATTATAAAGAGAGGCCGAAATAAAATATCAATGGGAACTCAAAACAAAGGCTGCAGCAAGGGAAAAAGGGGAGGTTATCTTCTCTCTTTCTATGAAGTGAATGCAAACTAGCAAATCTGCTGTGTACTTATTAGCAATATTAGTGCTAATTAAGCACATATTAATGCCTTATACATGACCTTATTCTACATCTCTAATCCTACCCAATTCCTAAATTCAACAACTTAACTATTAATAATTAAGAATTGATTGAGGAAAAAGTCATAGTATATAGTTAACAATTGTTACCTCTTCTTAAGTGTTACCTAGATGATATTTAATATATAAACCTAACATATTTATATACATGTGTTTATATATATATATATATATATATATATATATACACACACACACACACACACACACACTGTCACAAGTCGCACCTCTGTGGCGCTCTCCGGTAGACTGCAGCGGGAACCTTCGCCAGAGTTTTAGTTTCCACC
>JAUMHI010000061.1:12003784-12040957 GCA_032359435.1 Enteromius unitaeniatus
CTAATGTTTATCAGTACATTACAGAAAATAATGAACTTTATCACAATATGCAAATTTTTTGAAAAGGACCTGTATATATATATATCAATTTAAATCTTATTTAGTTAAACTTAGTTCAAGGAAAAGTTTTGAAGAAGTTTCTTCATTGTTCACTTTAGCAGATGTAGTTGGTAGTGGTTGCAGAAAAATAGACAGAGGCAGGTCTACTCACAGTATTTGAAGTTCTGCCCTCTGTTGTCTGTTTGGAGATTTGCACAGGATGCACTTCTGAAACAGAGCTCTGTTGAGCCGCAGTTATTCGGGCGGCCAGACGAGGGCTGCAGCGCTGCACTGTGGTTCTGCGAATGATGAATGGGCTCATCTCTCCCACTGGAATATCTGCAAAACCTATACAGAAATATGTGATATAGATGTGTAAAAACAGCAATCAATAACGCATTCCTTTTATTGTGAAAGCTGTATGGAGAACAACTCGTACGAATATGAATGTATCCTTGATATGGAGTACTGCGAATGACAAATTGCAAAAACTTCTCACCTTTCTTAACAAGATCAGGCAAACCCTCTGGTTTGAAATCCTCATCGTCCACTTCTAGTGTGGCTTTCGGTGTGGCAGCCGTAGCTTTCAGTCTCTTGGTGATACTGTGCAGGGCTTCCTGTGCTTTGTTAGGAGTGTCATCTGCTGCTCTCTGTCTCTTTCCTGCTGGCACATTGCCTCTATCTGCCACTGGTTTACTGTTCTCCAGGTCAGTTTTCTCAGACCTGAGGGATCTCCTGGTCTTGGGGGTCTTTGTCTGGGTGCTCAACTGCTTGATCTGGTTCTCTAGAGTTTCATTGGTCTCTTCCAGCTTGTGAACTTTGACCATGAGGCTGCAGTATCGGTCCATGCTCTCATCCGCTTCACGGCTCTTTTCCTCCAGTGCTTCCCTCAGTTCCTGTAGTTCTTCCTGCAGGGCGTCACTACTGCAAGCATCACCTGTTAACAAGAAAGATGCACTGTATTTCCATATATACATATATATTTTTTCTTCTAATTATTGTTTCTTTGTCTATGTGAATTATTCTCTTGTAAGGGGAGTCCAATGCAAGTTAAGTTTACTATATTAGACCAAGTGTTTATCTTCTTGTGAGTTTTATTCATACCTTGTTTCTGTGTGGCCTGCAGCACTGCTATTTGTTGTCCCTGCTGCTGAAGTTCTTCCTGAAGTGCCTGCTTCTCACTCTCCAGCTGTTTGCACGACTTGATCCACAAATTGATCTTACTCATAGCACTGTCCTTCTCTTTGGATAAGCGCACAACCTTTGAGTCTAACTCTGCCTACAGGGAACAAGATCAATATGACTGCTAAATTTTTGGCTAAAACAAAAAAATCTAACAGAATTTAAAAAAATATATATATTATGAAATGGGGAAAAAATTAAAACAATACCTTTTCTTTTTCGCAAAATTCTATTTTGTTTTGTAATTCCTTGAAGGTAGAGTCGACCTCTGCATTTTGAGACTTGAAGCTATTGAGGTCTGATAGATACCGTGCAGCCTTTGCTTCAACCGTCATAATTTCTTCCTTCAGTTTATTAAGTTCCATCTCATGCTGTATAGAAAAACAGAAATATAGTAAAATAATGTTGTGAAATAGTATTACAGTTAAAACATTTTTTTTTTAGAAAATAAAGTTAAAATTCCTATCATGAATTAATACCATAACACCTTTTCCCAGAATGCAAAAAAAGCACATTGTTGTTGCAGTGCTACATCTGCCCACCTGCTGCTGTACATGTTTCAGGTTCTCCTCATGCTGCCTGTTGTTTTCCTTTATCTGAACATCATGACTTTCCTGAATATCAGATACATTTCTCTGTAGGCCATCTTTTTCTGTTGTCAGCGCTTCTAAGCTGACCTGAAATGGGGAATAAAATGGAGTGTAAGCAGAGACTAAACATCCACGAAGCCAGTAAAACACGGTAAAGGAGAATTCATACCTTATATGTTTCGATTTGTTTTTGAGACTCCTGTAGTTGACAAGTCAATAGATTTTGATTAATCTCCAAAGCATTCTGACTTTCCTTCGCCTCACACAGTTGTTGCTGATGTTGTGTTTGGAGGTACAAACAGCGTTCTTGTAGTGCATTTAACTAAAAAGGAATATGAATAAATAAATATGTGAAATAAAAACAAGAACAATATAAGAACAGTTAAAGATGAAAAAAAACAAAAACCTTTTCTGTTAGTTCTGAGTTCACAAGCTTCAAAGCATCAAGTTGGCTCTCCAGCTGATGGATATTACTCTCCAAAGGAGTTACACTTGCTTGCAATACCTCTATCTTGTTAGACTGCATCTGTGTCATCTTCTCCAACTGTACAATAGTTGAATGCAACTCAGCCTTGTCTTTTTTCAATTCATCTCGTTCTTCTCGAATTAAAGATAGTGCCTGCAGCTCAACTATTTGGGACTGATTGGATGAATGAAGCTCTGCTTGACACCTTTCATATTCAAGGACTCTCTGGGAAAGCTCCTTGTTGTCCGAGTGCAAAGACAACAACTGAGTGTTCAAATCCTGAGCTTTCAGTTCTTTCGATTCCACTTCTGTTCGACAGAGTTGAAGTTCTTCCTCCATGGTATCCACTTTTAATTGGAAGTCCTCAATTACTCGTTGCTGGTTCACTGCTGCCTCTTCCACAGATTTAAGCTTTTCAGTAGCTGTTTGATTGGAAAACTGCAATTCATCAATTAGGTTGTTCTTTTGTTCAAGTTCTTGCTCAAGTCTATACTTCTCCTCCTTGAGATCTTTCAGCTCACTCACCATCTCTTCGATTTTCTTGGTAAGATCTTGCGTTTCAGCCTGTACTTCCTCAAGCTCAGCTTTAGCAGTCTCTGCTTGAAGAATGGCATCTTCTAGATTCTGTTCAGATAGTTCTTTATCTCTCTCGAGCTTTTCAATGTTGTCCTGAAGAACATCTGCCTTCCTTTGGGCAGCTTTGAGCAGCTGACTCATGTGGTTCTTTTTCCGTTCATCAGATTCAATTCGTACCTTCAGTTTTTCAATGCCCTGTCTCATCTGAGCTACCTCTTCCTGAGTAGAAATCAACCTAGAGGCTATTTCACCTTTCTCCAAAAGAGATGATTCAAGTGACTGGGAAAGCCTGATATTCTCATGCTCAAGTGAATGGATTTTGGAAGACATGTTTTCAGACTCCCTTGTAGCCAAATTGTCATTGTTCTTTAAACCATTCAATTCACGTAACAGATTTTTATTGTCTTCATTCAGAAGAGCCACTGTATTCTCAAGGTTTTGAGACTGTTGAATGATCTGCTCTTTTTCTTTCAGCAGAGCATCAATTTGGTTAGCCTTCACCTCATATTTTTCCCCCCCAACCCTAATGTCCTCCTCTAGCTCTTTTATAAGTTCTCGTGTAACGGATTCTCTCTTCTCCAGAAGCTCAGCCTTTTCTTTCCACTTCATTAAGGAGAGATTTTCACTTTCCCTTTCATCAGCACACACAATAAGCTCTTCTTTAAGTCGCCCACCTTCTGCCATAGTTATATTAAGTTGTTGTTCTAGGCTGCAATTTGTCCTCTTAGCTGCTTCAAGCTCTGCTGCTTGCTTCTGCTTCTGTTCTTGTATCTCTTCTATGTCAGCCTCCATGGACAGGATGTGCTTCTCTAAATTAGCCTTCTCTGAACGCACTCTTTTTAGTTCACATTCAATCTGGAAAAACTTCTCATTCCACTCGCCTTTTGCCATCTCTGAGCTTTCCATCATCTCCATAACATCTGAGAACTGGCATTTGGAGGTCTGCAACTGTAGTCTCATTGAATCAATCTCTTCTGTCAACTCTCCAATGCGGTTGTTCAGTTTCGTGTTTTCTTGAGTGATTGATGTCAACTTGTCTGTGCCATTTGTCTTTTCTAATTTAATTTCCCGAATTTTGCCCTCCAAGTCCAAGCACAAATCTTTTCGAACTGCCATTTCCGATTCCAAGACTTCAAACTGGGACTGCAAATGAAAAAGCTCTGATTCTCGCTTTGTTAGAGTTTCCTTAAGTGTTTCAAGTTCCATAAATGATGTTTCAATTTCTGTGCTAATATGTGGAGTGGAGTCTGACTTTTCAGGTTGATCCAGTGTGTTCTCTTGTGCTTCATGTGTCACTTTTTCCATTTCCTGTTCAAGATGGGAAAAATATTAATACAAATGAAGAGAAATTGAATAAAAGTGTTTTTTTTAATTTAAAAAAAAAAAAAAAAAAAAAGGAATTTAAATCTATATTTTTACCAACGTACTGTACATTTTCAAAATGCAGCAATTTAAAGGTGCAATCTGTCATTTTCTTATTTATTTTATATCGGTGCCATTGAAAAAAAATGTGCATTCAAGAAAAAAAATACAGTACAGCTGTTTAACTGATTTTGTTAATTAGCTCTGAATTAAAAATGGAATACACAGGGTGGAACGAAATAGCCTACATTGTGAAATACATAGGTTACCTGAGAGGGTTCAGTAGCCAGCAAGGAGGAAGATGCAAGGTCCAAGTCCTGCAGTTGTTGCATGGTTGCCTCCAGTTGCGAGGACAGGATCTCTGTGTGTTGCTTTTCTTCTTTAAGTTTGGCCTCCAACTCATTTCTGATACTGAGCATTTGCTCCTCCATTCTCTGGAGCTCTTGAGCATGCTGTAATTTGAGTTGTTCTATTTTAATTCCTGCTTGCTCCTCCATGGTTCTGATAGTCTCCTTAAGAACATGAGACATCTCCTTAAGCTCCCTGTATTTATTTTGCATTTGCTCTTTCAGGGGTATGTGTTTGCCATCCTCATCTAATGACGTTTGGACCTCTTCTTGTGAATCAAGATGCTCTCCAGGTGATGAAATACCCAGGACAGCAATATCTTCTTCAAAGGGCAAAACAGATGTATTAGCAAATGGCATTTCGCAAATATCTTGGTCCTTCTCATCTGCAGTTTGCTCTTTTTTCAGTGTGTCTGCATCAGGGTTTACTACAAGAATCTTCTCAGACTGTAGTTGTTCCATGTAAGTTTGCTGTTCTGCAATTTGAGATACCAGAGTATCGTTTGACTGCTTTAATTTATCTATTTGCTCACGGCAATTCTGGGCATCTGCTTTTAATTCCTGAAAATCAGATTCCAACTTAAGCTTTTGTTCCAAAAGATTGTTGTACATTGCTTCAAGGTTTGCCTGCTTACAATTCTCTTGCTCTAGGGAAAACTTAAGCGCTTCACAGGTTGCACGTAAAGACTCCAACTCAGCGAATAATGCAGCACTGGATTCTTGTTCTTTCTGCGTTTCCTCCAAACATGCAGAGAGCTGTGTCACTTCAAGTGCGCTCTTTGCATAATCTTCCTTGACAGACTCAAGTTCTGCCTGTATGATGGACCTCTGTGCCTCACTCTCACCTAACTTTGTTTCAAGAACACTGATATTGCCTTGCAGTGCCTCTACTTGTGCATCAAATGAATTAATGCAAGTTTCATTATCTTCCAGATCCATCTGCAACATTTCAAGCTGTACTTTGATTTTGCTCATGTTAATGTTTTTTTCGTTCAGCGCCTGTAATGCTTTAGCTTGCTCAGATTGAGCCTCCTGAAGTTTTCCTTTCAAAGTTTCAATCTCACGGGATTTTGGAACTTCTTGGCTTTTTAAATCTGCCAAAGCAGCTTTGAGACTTTTTATCTCCTGCTCAAGTGGAAATGCACTTTGTTTCAAGTCTTCAAGTTCCTTTGCAACTTTCTGATAGGAATCAGTGATCTCCCCGAGTTGCTCCTTACATGAGTCAAGATCTTGCTTCAACTTTATTTTTTCGAAAGCAGCCTCCTCTAGTTTCTCGAAAGCATTTTTGGCTTCTAGGCATTTTCTCTGTAATTCCTCCTTGAGTACATTGACATGCTCCTCTAAACTCTTTTCTTTTTTAAGATGAGTTTCAATTTCAGAGACATGAGCTTCAGATTCTTTGTTGTGTCTTTCAGTGAGCTTCTTGAAGTTCGTCTCCAATAACGTTTTTTCTTCAGATATGCCTTGTAAATTTTTTTCCAGACTTAAATTTAGCTCTGCAGATGAGTCAAACTGTTTTTGAAGACTTTCTAGTGAATTATTTAGTGTGGTGGACAAATGATTTGAGGCTTCAAGCTCAGTTTGCATTAACACAATCTTTTCTGCCACAGCATCTTTTTCAGCAAGTGCTCCTGTCATTTCAGAAACCTGTTTAAGAAGATTTTGTTTCTCTTGGCAAACAACATCATGGAATTTCTGGAGGCTATCATGCTTCTCAGCTAGATCATTAGCTTTATTTTCAGCTTCTTGTTGTTTTACTTTGAGTACTGCATTATCATGCTCTAAGTTTGATGCCTTCCTTCGTTCTTCGTCAATATCTTTTGCAAGATTCTCAGCAATTGTCTTCTGATTTTCCAACTCAGTGGTGGTCTGAACTTGTAGTTCCTTTACTTTTTCCAGGGAACTTCTGGTTTCTTCTGCCTCAGAAACAAGACAATTAAACTGCTCTTCAAGAGAAGAGAAAGACTTATTCTTTTGTAAGAGAGATTCAACTTCAAGAATAAGATCTTTTTCCCTCTTTTCCAATAAAGACACTTTCTCTGCTAGATCTTCTCTGACTTTAGAAATATCATCACACTTTCCTTGGATATCTGCATTTAAATATTTTTGACAATTAAGGTCTGATTCCAAGAGGGTGATCTTCTGAAGTACCTCCTGGAGGGATGTTTCCACCTTCAGTTTTTCTTGTTCCAGCTCTTTGTTTTGTACAAGGTGGTCTTCACATTCTTTAGCTAACATGTCTTTCTCCTCTTTGAATTTTTCTAGCTCCTGCTCTCGTAAAGTAAAACTTTCCTGAAGATGCTCAACCTCAGTTCTGTTCATTTCAATAATAGAATCCTTGGATTTAGCCAGGTCGCAAGCACTTTCATATTCAGCAAGGAGTTGACCATGGGCCTTCTCCAATCCTTCCACCTTATTTGTTTCTTGATGCAGTTTAGCTTCAAGCTCACTCACCTGCTCCTGCATCAGAGTGATCTGCTTCTTCAAATTGTCCATTTCCTTATTATGTTTCTGATGCGTCTCACATAACTGCTGTTGAAGCTCTTCATATACTCTACCTTTTTCTTCCAGCTCCACACATTTGATGAGCAGTTCACCTTTGAGTGAATCAATCTGACCTGATAGGCAAATCTTCTCATTTTCTAAATCCTGCAGCCTTTTCTGAAGACCATCACGAGCATCACTGAGTTTGGCTTTAGCATTCTCCAGATCTGTAATTTTACACAACATTTCTTCACGGTTGGATTCAGTGTTATTAATCAACTGTTCCTTTTCGGTTTTCCACTGCAGAAGAGCCTCATACTCTTTTTTCATCTCTGCAACTTCTTTCTGACAGGAGTTTGAGGTCATTTTGAGGTCTTCATTTTCTTTCTCCATAGTACAAATCTTATTAGCTTTTAATTCAACTTCATGAACTAGTTTTTGCAACTCTGCCTGAATCTTCATATTCTTTGCTTCGGTTTCAGCCAGAGTTTTCTTGGCATTTTCCATATCTTGAGCAGATGATACAATTTGATGGTCCATTTTTTTGCAAACTTCAGTCAGTTCGTCACTCTGGGTTTGTGTCTTAACTGAAAATAGCAATTAAAAAATTATTAGACAAATGCAAATGTTTAAGATTCTTTCTGAAATATTTGCTTCTACGTTCTAAAGCAATACATTTAATTGGAACATTTTTAATAAACATACCTTTTAGATCATCCACCATTGTACGGCTTTTGACAAGGTTTTGCTCAGTATTTTGTTTTTCCTCTTCAAGTTGTTTGACCCTTTTTATTTCTTGATCTAACTGACAACTGAGAGTGTTCTTTTCTCTCTGCAACTCCTAGGGTGAGAAGAAACAACACATTCAAATGCTGGCATGCTTTGCATACTCTATAAATTAAAATCTGTTATCATTAAATGCAAACTAATACCATAATCTTATATAATAGATGCAACTTACATCAAATTTTTTCTTTAATTCTGTCTCCTTCACTTGACTGGCCTGCAATCCCTGTTCAGACCTGAGAAGTTTCTGTTTCAGCTCCTCCAAATCTTTCTCCAGTCGACTCTTTATAGCAGTTACCTTTGAAACCAGTGACATTTTGTTGTGATTATGCATGTTTGGGTTAAGTAAAAAAAAAAAAAAAAGATAATACAATGAACAGAAACATGTTATTTATGCCTGAAACATTGTCCATAGCTGAACTTTCAAATTACCTTATCCATATCTGACTGCAAAACATTGTACTCCTTTTTAGCTTGCTGGATCTCCATACTCATTTTATTTTTCACCTGGTTAAATTGCTGATCCAGAGCTTGATGGGAGCTTTGAAGTTGTGCAATTTCCTGAAAAAAGTGATGACAAATATTTTTGTTTTATCTCATCCAACATTCAGATATATAAAACATATGTTAATCGAATTATATTTGACAGCAAGACAAGACCTTTTGACTCTCTCTGTCCTGGTCCTTGATTTTCTGCTCCAAAGATCTATGCATGCTTTCAGCATTATGTCTCTGACAGTTCATCTCCTCTGTTACCTGCTTCAGCTTCATCTCAAGAGATGAACACTGAGGAGCCAAATTAACCAAAGGTTAACTACTATATTTACATGATTTAACATATTGTTCAACAAAAAGACTGCACAACACACAACCCATAAAATACATACAATGACCTTTAAAAATAGACAGCGTTTAATTACCTTGATATGTAATACATAAAATTTAATCAATTTATCATTTTTATCAATTGATGTATTTAAGTGTTTTAGGTCTCTTTTCTGTGGTCACTGTATATAACATAACTTAATATGACAGCATAAAATATAAGATAAAAAATATAAATGCATTAAGCTGGCCTATACCTTAGAAACTGACTGCTCATAATGTCCTGTGGCCTTTGTGAATTCATCTCTGGACTTGCTGAGGAGTTTGTCCTTTTCAGCCAGATCTTTCTTGGCCATTTCGAGTTGACTTTGAATTTCACTGAATTTATTGATCTGATTCTTCATTTCCTTTTCTTGAGCCTGAAGACGGAGCTCTAACTCAGAAACCCTTGACCTTAGATCTGAGCAGCATAAGAAATGGAAAAAAGTGTTACTTTAAGGCATATGAAAATTATCACTGTAGTGCAATACACAAAAGCATATTTTCATGTACATAATAAAAAATGAATCCATCTGTAAATAAGGTCAGACCAACCTTGATTTATATTCTTAAGCTGTTCCATCTGCTGTGATCCAGCTGTGTCACTTTGAGTGCCTGATGTGAACTGCTGGTGGGGCTTAATTGGAGTGTCATCGTAGGACCATGACATCCCAGAGGGTCCATTTCTTCTTCTAGAGGGTGTCTCCATCACAGTCAGAGACTGATGACTGTTTGTTTGGTCTTGCTGCCAAGGGAAAATTGAGGACCCTGCCTGCTGTCTAGCAATATCTTTATGGCTCACTGCAGACTGGTTCAGAAGCTACAAGTGTTACAAAAAAAAGATGCATTTTTACTATTTAGTAAATTAACATAAGAACTAGCAACACAGCTAAATACGTATTCTACTTACTTTTACATGCATAACTTTGATTTCAGCCTCCAACCTTTTACGCTCCTCAACCTCTCGATTGTACTTTTCTTGTAGGTCACTGATTTTTGAATCTGAAAATGCGGTTATTACAGTGTTACAGTGTGTTGCATCCATTCTGAACTGCATTTTTTTGCTTTCTGTAACTCATATCTTACCCTGTTGCCAGTGATTAGGTGTTGCAGGGGTTGCAAATGTTTTCTGTGGCGTACTAAACGGTTGAATTTCTGAAGAATGTGAAGTTTGTGACCGTTCCAATTCATGCTTGTACCTGAATGAAAAGAGTCAAATTAAGCCCAAATTAATCTTACTGTTACTTAATGTTTCAATATTTGAAGGCTACTTAATTATTTACTTACATAAGAAATAACAATGGTATTATATCAACAGCTTAGGTATAAAATAAAGCATTAAATCACATCCACTTACTTTTTGATCTCTTGTTCTAGTCTATCAATCTGCTTCTTGGATGAGCTGAGTTGACCCTCCAGATAATTCACCTGTTGCTCCTTAATTTGAATGTCATGTGTAAGTTTCTGTCTATTCTTTTCCAGACTTTCACACGATTCTACCAAAGACTGATTTTCTCTCTTAAGGGCAGAAGCTTCACTTTTCTCACTGTCCATCTGTAAGGACATATAATACACACAAGATGCAAATTTAACTGCATTCATCAAGATGATAAAGTGAAAATCTACTCCATTGTTTTCAGGTAACTGACCTTTTGCCTCTGTTTTTGCATTGTAGCTTCAAGGGAATCCAGCTGAAACTGTTTCTGCTGTCTTTCCTTCTTTAACTTGTCAAGTTGCCCTTCAATCTCTTGGATCTTTTGTAGGGCCTTTGCAGGAAGGCCATCCTTCCACTCTTCTACAGCCCAGCTCATACTGGCTTAAGTTGCCGTGTTGCTTATCAAAGACACTCTGGCATGCTCTGAAAAGCACAACAAGGTAGACATTTGTTCTATAAAACCACCAGTTACACAGTATTATAGAATCATATATGTACAACATAATAATATAACAACAAAAATAATACATCCAATTGATCATATACAATACAATAATTTACACAAAATGATTTAAACCTTCAATTATTGTTAGTTAGCTCTTTGTGTTCGAAAGTATTCACGTTTTGATACATTTCTTTTTCAATTTTCTTAGAAGGTGCATTTTTCATTAGATACATTAAAAATATTTTGTTAAAAATATTATATTTAAAAATAAATTGCATATGTTGGTAAATGTCGCATTCAGTTAATGAATGGAGAATACAGCATGGTTTCAAACAGATATTTAGCACAATAAATTAAACTGTCGATAAAATCTGACAAAAACACAAACTTTTATGATTTCGACAACTTACCGGGGGTCACAAAATAATCATATTTCTCATTTTATGCATCCATTAAATGCTAAAGCAAATTTCCTTTGCCACGAACAGAAACTACTTAAGATAAAGAACTATATAATTTATTTATGTGACAGAGCTTACAAGAGTTCACTAGTAAGTTACGTGAATATATTGTAACAATAACGTTATAGATATCATCAGGCCATGTACTGCAGTTGTTTAATGTAATGTGCATAGAGGACCTTCATGATGAAACGAGATTCCTTCGTTTTAAAAAAGTAGATTTGGAAGAGATTATAAAAGAGGTTTAGGCTCTGAATTATCCCGGCTATCATGACACAATACGAAATCATCACACGCGATTGGTTGTAAACACATAAATGTAACATAATTTTATAACGACAAAGTCTTTTGACAAATACAGCTCTTAAACAACAATTCACCCCATTCTACAAACAAATACACAGTCTTACCAGAAATACTAAAGAAAGAGGTTACTCTGCCACTACCCTAAGGTTCCTCTTCTCGTGTCCTTCTTCAGTTACTAGAGCAGAAAATTCAAAAAGAGTTCAACATCGTTGTTGGCGGAATGCAGCGTCGTTATTGGCGCGTTTGATAAATGACGTAGGAAAATATCGGGCTCTGATTGGGCCACTCCTATCCATTCGAATGTAACTCCACCCATTGTGTTCTAAACAATTTTTGTCGTCCCTGAAATGAGTGATTAATCGGGCGGTTGAGTTATTTAGCTCTCGTCCAGACATGCAGACAACTGACGAGCTGCAAAAAAAATAAATACACCGGCAAAGGTCTTCTTTCTTTAACATGCCTCTTTATTATAAGCATCGTTCTCGTCTGCATTATTAATGGCTTTGTGAAAGCTGGTGATCATAATAAATGCACCACATATGATTTGTAATCATATACAATGATTTCTAATTCCTCGCTGTTATGCACTTCTGAATGGTTACACTTCTGTTGCTGTTTGTCTTCCTGAATGCAATGCTCTGATTCTGTGGGGAGATGAATGGCACCACACTGCTTCCACAGGTCTCTGCCAAACACGTGCTCTGGGTCATAGCAGATGGTATGAGAGCCATATATGGATTTCATCACCATGGTTACTGCCAGGGATAGGACACAGCTTTTGTACAGACTTGTGACAAAAACAATAGCAGATGATGATGATTAGTCCCTGGATGTATTTAGTGATACAAAAGATAAACGCCTTAATTTGCATATGCGGTAGTAAATGAATTGTAATCAGTCGTCAGTTTTTTGTCTTAAGGAATTTATTACTTTAGTGTCACATTCAAATTTTGCATGTGGCAGTCTGCATATTTTTTTATTTTTTGCCCATGCTACCTTTCAAAATTGCACAATACTAAAACAAACGTTTAACAAACAAATAAGCAATAATGAAAGTAACACTATGAAATGCACTGACTGACTGGAAGTCCAATATCTTAACAGTATCGATGATATATCAGCGCAAAACAATATCCATGCAAACAAACAAATAAAACAGAATCAGTTATCCAAGTCCTTTGCCTTATTGAGAATATAAACGATTTACATTCGTTAGCTATTGAAAACAAGTATATTGTTGCTACATGAGAGGGCAAAATATTGGTTAAAACCTGGCATATATTGATATGATTCTTAATTCTTAGCCCTTCTTTACAGAAAACAGTGCAGCACATTTTTATAAAGCGCATACAATACAAGCAACAATATTTCAGACTCAAGCCATCTATTTACAAACCAAAAACTCATTTAAATGACATCTCAGATGATCAGACAATTTTGACATCACTTTGTTTTATATTCCCGGGAGAGGTATAAGACACATGCCAGCGTTTGATGCATATTCCTCCATGTGTTCGCATTATTTCTGCTCTTCCATTTCCTTCTTAATCTCAGCGATGTATGGGTGGTCTTTCCCGTGGGCAATGTCCATGATTGCAAGAGCCTGTGACAAATTCATCCACAACAATTTGAAATTGAAATTATCTAAAGCAATTAATATTTTTTCATTTGGATTTTAAAAGGAACACTCACATCTAATACTGCATTATTATTACATTACCACTGTTAGCGTCTTACCTTCTTTAAAGCTTTAACTCCTTGTGTCCTCATCTCAAGTCCTAGGTACAATCTTCCAAGTTTCAGGTACATAGAAGCCACATTCAGTGAGTAAGGAGGATAGTGCACACTAGAGAGATAGTATATTGAATACTGTTAATAAAGTAGACAAAACAGGTGTTCATTACTTTTCACCTTTTAAAATGTAAAAATAATTAAAACATTTAAAGAGGAAATGCACTGGGCTCAGAATGACCTGTAGGGCTGGATAATTTTCTCGCCATATTTCATTGCTCCATCCCAATCCTGCATATAGAGACAGACACCCATTGCCTGATACATCATGTGCAACATGTACACATTGGTTTCGGCAAAGATTGAACCCATTTTCTCCAAGCTTAATTCACAGATTTCCAGTAGTTCACTGGGGGGTAACTTAGCAGTTAAGGAACCTTCACTTCAGGAGATATCCAATATATCACATACATTTTTTCTTTTACATTTTTGATGTCTTTGTCATTTTCTGGCTCAAAAACACACATAAAAAAAAAAAAAAAAAGTAATTGTGAAATATTTTTACCACTTAAGTTAAATATACTGTTAAATAAATTAATTACTGTCAAAGCTGTATATAAATATAAATATATATATATATATATATATATATATATATATACATATACATATACACACACATATACGCACACACTGACCCCAATTATTTTTAATAGTAGTGTAAAATGTCTTTGACAAAACTATTGATCTGCTTCTCTCTACCTTTTCTCAGACTTCGCAAGCAATTGTGAATTGTAAAAATATGCAATATGATGCAATAGATCCCAAAGGCTAGCACAGCTTCGTCAAGTAGAGACTAAAAATATCCCGCCGCCTCTATATTGCCCCATATTCAAAATATTGCGCAACAGCACACAACTATAAACATTTACACACACACCCACCCACCCCAGAATCCAAAAGAGAAGCGGCCAACGAAGGATATTTTTGTAGTGCTTCGCTCTTCTGAACTCCTCAATGACATTTCTGGCATACATCACCATCTGCTTCATTTCCTCTTCCTCTGGAGGTGTGCTAAGCTTCTGTCGGATTTCCATTTTGGCTTTGTCCTAAAAAAAATACTCAGAGGTTGTTTTTCCACACACTTCAATTTGAGTTTTTTTTTTTATTCAAACCATTATTTAATATTTTCCCATGCTACCAAAAAGCAGACACAAAAATAATCATGTAAATGATCAAGAAACTGAACCTGTTTATTACAGGGTTAAAATGATACGCACTTTTGATTGAGAGGTGCATTCTTTACAGTCACATGTGAAGAAGTAAGAATCTTTCAACCGCTCAATTCGATCCTCTGTTGGATACAGGAGGTCAATATAACTGTTGAAGATCTATTCAAGAGAAACAAAGAATACTATCATACAATATACTGCAATTAAATTGGCTATGAGATGATTATGCAATATTTCTAAGATAATAGATGTCAGGAAAGTCAATACTGATATAGAAGATATAAAGAATTTTACATTGAAGATCACAATTTAATGGCAATGACATTAGTGCTGGAGTAAATAATACAAGAAAAGCTTGTTGCATGTGACCATGGCGAATAATATTAGTTGTGGCCAGTCAATAAAGCTTGCTTTTGCTGTTCAGCAAACACCGAGCGTATAATTGAAGTTATTAGTGAAATAAGCAGCAATGTTCTTTTAAATGACTCATGTTCATGGCGAGGCTCGTCTCACCTCTTCTTCAGGGCTGATGTCCTGCACGGCTCTCACCTCGGCCACTGTACCTTTATACGTCACAATCACATTTGGGCTACAGCTGTGGTTCATCAGAGCAACACTATCACAAAAAAACACAACATTCAATTATTCAACATTCAAAGTACTTAACATACTGAGATCATGGCAATGGTTTTGATTTCTATGAAGCTTACTCTGGAAATACAGCAGAACCCAAATGAGACAGCTCCTCATCTTCAATGGTGAAGCCATTACAGTTCACCTATGGTATAGAAAAGGTGGAATTAGCATGCGTTTGCCAGCAACGTTCACCACATTAATGTCACGTCACCAGTGTTGGGAGTAATGCGTTACAAAAGTAATATATAACAGTAATAAATTACTTTTTGCTGTAACACAGTAGTGTAAGGCATTACTAATCAGGTTTCAGTAATATTTTACTCAGTACATGTTCAGTAACGCTTGCGTTACAACACACTTTTAGCCGAAATTTTAATTGTTAAAAAAACAGCTAGACACAAGATATTAACGTATAAAAAATGCCGCAAGTCAGCTCTATTTTCTATTATCCATGTGTGGCGTCCAAGTTTGTAAATGAATACTAAAGGACAGCTTCTAATATATATGTGTAGAGCGATTTATTTAATTGATCTCGCTCTCGCTGGGGTAACCTTGTATGTGTGACGCGGTCAAGTGAAGGCGTATTTAGGGCAGGTTTTACAGGAGTGTCGCGAGGTTACTGGCCCAACAGTGGAAATGATTTCGGCCTCTGTGTTCCAGGTCCAACGCTATTAGCTCTGCCCGGCTCGCACTGGACAGTGGTCCTTCTACCAAAACAGCTCATCATGTTTCAGCTATTAAAATTGTTCAGATTTTTGTGTAATGGCAAAATAATAATATTTAGTTTAGTTTTTTTTTTTTTTTAGAAGTTAATTTAGAAAAACGCTTGGAGCGTCTTTGGAGCACGCTCTCTATAGTTCTTTTGGTGAGAGTAACTTAAAAGCAATACAGGAGTATGTAACGCATTACAATTTTCAATCAGTAATTGGGGCACTGGAGTGAAAATTATTTTGCTTGATTTTTATAAACGTGTAATACTTTCATTCTTCCATGGAACATAGAATAAAACACTAGATTGGATGATGTTAATGATGTTATTTTTGTTTTCTTTGTGGAAAATCTCCTAGCATAGCAAAAGCAAAGTTGACTGTTTTACCAATGTTTTCACCATGTTTCTGGATCTGGGATGATTTCAGTTGTGTTGCTGTCTACGAAGAGGTAGATGGCTCTCTGATATCATCAAAAATATCTTAACTTGTGTACTGAAGATAAACGAAGGTCTTATGGGTTTGAAATGATACAAGGGCGAGTAATTAATGACAAGAATTTTCATTTCTGGGTGAACTAACCCTTTATTGGAATGTTTCATTGGTGCATATGCAAGAAACCACTTCAAAGAAAAAAATAATAATTACTCTATATTCCTTTAGTAAAAACAAGTTTCAAAGCTATACAGAAATGAAAATCAGTTAATGTTACCTGAGCGAAGAGTTCAGTAAGTGCTGCATTATCAGGAAAATCGAGATGTCGGGAGTAAAAGTGGTGTAGTGCAGCAATGTCTGTATCATTCATCTCATTCTTCTCATTATCTAGCTTGTCCAGATCTGACAAACATGCACAGAAAAGGCAATTAACATTTCATATTCAAAAAAGGCTCCAGTCTTACATTATCCAAATTATGCCACAGCTTTGATAATAATATAATATATACTGAATTACAGGGCAACAGCAGAAATAGCTCTCTCTAAATCAGTAGCTTTTTTGTAGCTCCACTAGTTACAATTTGAGACACAGACGAAGGCTTGAAGTCCTTCTCCAGGCATCATATTTCTGAGACAGCCAACGAGCAGCTGGTAAGGGTCATTAAACAGTTGTGGAAAGTCACTGGCTTTACTGACTTCAACTTCAAACCCTCATTTAAGCAAAAGCCTTTGCATTTTTAAAACCATATACGGATAATGTTTGGCTCACTCGGAAAACAACTAGACACTCACGTGCTTCCAATTCTCTAAGAGTCAACACTCTTTCTGAAGGAGTCCTTTCTGTTTGGCACTTCTGAAAAAACAAGAAAATGTTTAAAAGTTGGATCTGATGTGACTCTTGCAAACTGTCAAACATGCAAAACAAATACTTGTCTCCGTGTTTGATAAGACAACAGTTTTCTGGCCAACTGTCTAACGGGGCTTGCTGAGTGACACAAAGCGCCATGTGTCGGCTGAGTGAGTCACAGGGAGAGCTGCCAGGGCTGATGCATTCAGGAAAAAGACATCCATGAAAAACACATGGTAGCACCATATGTGCCAGAGCAGCACTGAAAATGCTACATCTAAATCTAAACTTAGTCTTTTTAAAGAATCTGTACAATCCAGCATGCAGCTGATGATTTAGCCTGAGTATTACTACTGCTGACCTTAAAAAAAAAAAACAATCCATGTTTTCACACCTGTGAAGGTTAATCATCTGCGCAATGTAACAGGTGCAGCCGGAAGATCTGTTTCTTATACTCCCTCACTGCTTGTGTCTGAAACACGATAAATGCTGCCTTCATAGGCAACATATGAAGGTTGGAAGGCACCATGGCACATCTAAATCCAATGTTTGTGTAATATCCTGTTGTCTGAAATTCCTTGATCTGGTTAGATTTCGAAGACAAGTGAAGAGATGTGTGCTGTTTTTGCTTCCTATGATCTCACACAAAAGTGTGTGTATGGGTTCAGATCCTTTTTTCTTTCATTTTCCTTTCATGGTATCCATAAGCGGTATTAGCGTTTTCAACATTATAAATGCAATCATTTTCACAGAATGATTTCCGAAGGATCATGTTATGCTGAAGACTGGACTGAACAGCTACTTCATCACAGAAATTAAAATCTTAAAATACCTTTTTCTAAAAATTTAAAACAGTGCATAATCGCACAAATCATACATGTGATGATTACGCTGTCCCTTCTCTGACCTCTTTATAACAAACCAATTTTTTTTTCAAAACCATTCAGTTAAAAATAATATCACCATCTTTCATTTAAAGCTTCAGGATATAAAGACATTGCGGTTTTATTTAAACTACTGAAGAGGCAACAAAAAAATGACTCGCGTAATTGGCAAGTGAGGATTGTGGTGGCAATAGACCTCTCTTACTCTGAGAACTGAAGTACTCATGAGTAAAGTTGCTGTAGCTATAGACATTATCACTGCTGGAGAGCTGCCTCCTAAACACAGATACTCAGCCAAAAACCGTTTTAAGTTCTAACCAGCAGCAAAGTTCTAACAGAGGCTCAAATGTAATTACTACCTTTTAGTAAATCCAATGTAAACATTTAACTAGGGACGGCGTGTTAGTCAGCAAAATAAGATTAAGTGTATTAATAATAATGTTTAGTACATGTGCATAAAAAGCTACCAAGTAGTAAGTGACTTTAGCTGAAAAAAATGAATAAATAAAAGATTATCTATCTATCTATCTATCTATCTATATATATATATAAAAATATATAAAAATGTTATATAAAAGAAATGTTGACACAAAATCAGAAATAAAATGTTTAATTTAAAGTATTATCCAAAACTGAAAAATAAATAAATACTAATAATGCATTAATAGAAATATATATACAAAAGAAATTCCAGAAGATTTAATTAAAATAAAATATTAATTAATACCTTAATAGTATATACTGTACGTAATGCAATAACAACACTGCTAGAACATTTGGCATCCAAAGCAATAATGCTAAATCTGAGTGTATCTGAATGTGTCTTACAGTGTAGCACATTGTGTTGAAGGGACAGCTCATCTAATTAAATCAAATTAAATTTTGGACCCCACTGACTTTCACTGTAATGGCAAAAACAGTATTTTTCAAAATTGTTCAGAATTGTAATTTCTTATTTAATAATTATGAAAACAGAATTATACTGTCATGCCAAAAGAGTAGGTCATCCTCACCTGTTTCAGAATTATTCTGGCGACCAGTCGCACTGTTTCTGATGGACACCAGTTTTCTCCATATGCGCACATAGCCGAGCACTCCAGCTTGTGCATGGGCCAGTCTCCTCTCTGAGGAAAGGACAGGGACATGTTTATTTTCACACAAACACAGCATTATTTCAAGGTCCAGTTTTTGCTATTAACAAACCATTAACTATGACTTTTGCCACAAACTCCTAATTTACAACTTATTAATAGATAGTAAGGTAGCTGTTAAGTTAAGGTATTGGGTAGGATTAGGGATGTAGAATATGTATAGAAGTAAGATCTAAAATTCAGCCAATGTGTAAATATAAGGCATGCTAATAAGCAGCTAATTAATAGTTAGAATGGGTTGCATCGGCAGATCATAACATATAATCCGAGTTCAATAAAACCATAAAGGGTCACAGCTCTTTTTTTTGAGATGACATGCTTCAGATATAAGCGACCGCAAGTCGGCTCGCTTCCGTTTGATGAGTCATGCTTTCAAATTGAATGGAGCTTCAAGGTGAATACGAGAATTCCTGAGAGATAAGACTTTGAATTAGTCCCGGGCTGCCTCACAAGCTACTGGGCAACGAATAAACTAAATCCCGTGTTCTGGCGAGCAAACAGAAACCGATCCCTAATGTGTTCGAGATGGATTGTCATAGCAACAGCGCAGCCAGAACGCCTTCCAGCTCAATTTAGGAATAGAGCAACAACCAAGTCCCTTAAAATAAACAGGCTAAGCACACTTGCTCCATGATCACTGCTTAAGCTATATTGGTTTGCTGTTCTTTTTTTTTTTTTTTAAACTGTTGCTTTTTATATTTAAGTGGAAAAAAAGGGTGTCTTTTTTCTGCAATAAAATACTCTTTCTTTACCAATGACAACCATTTGTAGCTTCCTTTCCAAGAAGTGTAAACATTGTGGTGCTATGAAAACATTTCTCCGTTTCTTTGAACACTGGGGTTAGACATCAATGGTGTGAGATTTCCTGGAAGTCGTTTACGCAGACAATGATGCATAATAGTTGAGATTATAAAACAAATATGCTCTCCATTTCCTCACTGGAAAAGCTGATAATAACACATGGAATAGTTTGATCATCCAAAAAAAAAACCAAAAAAAAAAAACCTTCTGTCATTATTTATTCACCCTCATGTCGTTCCTGACCCATAATTTCATAATTTGGTTTTTTGACCCTCCATAGACAGCAACACAACTGACAGAAAGGTAGTAAGGACATCTTTAAAATAGCCCATGCGACATCAGTGGTTAAACCTTAATTCTATGAAAAATAAAAATAAGAAAAACAACTTTTGTAATCTTAAAACATGTTTACGAAGATTGTTTTATGTTCAGTGTGCATCTTTTTCCACTTGTAAGCATAGCACAGTGCATCTGGGTTAAATTAATAAAGCGTCATTAATAAAGTCATTATTTTTGTTTTCTTTGCACACAAAAATTGGTTTCATTTTATTTTACAGTACACTTACTTACAGTATACCTACATAAGAAAGTAGTATTAGGAATATAAGGTAACTACATGGAGTAGGTTTAGAGTTAATACCTAGCTGGTGTAATTATATAAGTACGATGGCCCAATACAATACAATTAATAATAATTAAAAAAACAAACAAACAAACAAAACAAAATTAAGCTTATGTTTGTTTCTTAAATTGTGTTGTGTTGCGCACTACTGGGCCATCGTACATAAGGAACTAAACTGTAAAATAAATCGCTACCCAAAAAGTATTCATATACATAGCTTCATGATATTACTGTAAAACCACTTTTTATTTTATTGATGTCCTTACTACCTTTCAGGGCCTTGATCATGTCAGTTGCACTGATGTTTATGCAGGGTCCAAAAAATCTTGGATTTGATCACAAGTATTTCAATTTGTGTTCTTTAAGGTCTTGTGAAGTGAAATGATGTTTTGTAGAAACAAATGCATAATTACTTTAAACTTTAAACTGCTTCCTCTAGCTAAGAAAAGTCCATAACCGATAAAATACACTACCCACCAACATACCGTACATCTTGGAGGGCTAATGGTGAGAATTTTCAGCAAATTTTAACTTTTTAGATGTCATATCTCTATAATCTATGTAACTCTGCAACTCAGTTCAGACGGAAAAATAAGGACCCATAAAGTAACAAGCCTGAAGAGAAACACCAAACAGCCGTATGATGATAGATGGACTGCTTCTGATGCCACAACTTGTACAATGCACAAAAACAGCAGGGACGAGACAGAAAAGCCTTGTGGTAGAGTGCAAATGGATTATTGATGATCTTTATTTTCAGTGCTGGATTTTCGACTCTGCTTGGCGCTCACCAGCAAAGATCAATTACAGAGCTGTCACTCCGGCTGTGGTCTCCGTAGACCTCTATCCCTTTTGCTCATCCTGGAGGAACTCATGAATGAGGAAATGAGTCAATTATGCTATGTGTTATACAATGTTTATGAAATAAAACGAATATTTCAAAGCCTTTCAGAAAGCAAAGTCAATATGAGAATTTTTTATGGCATATAAAATATATTTGAGTTAGATATTCAGCATCAATTACCCCCACCACAAAACCCTTCAGTAATCATTCTAATATGCCAATTTGGCTCAAAAAGGATTTCTTGTTATTATTTAAATGCATCTCTGCTGAACTTTTGAATGTTTTCCTTAAACTGCCATTCTTTTATTATGCCATCCTAGCATACCATGTTTCTAAATCGAACCAACTATTTACTACTGACAAACATTATTACATATGCAGTAGTCAACATTTGAAGTTGATCAAAAAAGCTAATCAAAGCTTTCCTAAAGGCCCGTTCACACCAAGCACAATAACTACAAAGATAACAATAACTATATTTGTGTCCACACCAGCTAACGATGTCACCTGTTTATTATAAGCTCAAGTGCGTCTGCCACTTTAAATTTTTCAAGCACGTGATAGAAGGGTTGATTCTGACGATTTTTAGAACTATATCTTTATATCGTGACTTAAAGGCACAATATGTAAGTTGTCACATTTTCAAAACAATAACAGATGTGAAGTTCTATGACACAATGACGGTGCGTGGAACACTGGGAGATGTTGTTTTCACAAATCATATTCACGGATGAAAAGCTCATTTATATCCATTTAATCACCTAACCACCTGCACATGACTATTACTTACACAATTCAGAATGAATTCTAGGATAATTGCTTTGAAAAAAGGACGGATCAAAATTTTTCTTAAATATAGAGCAAAGAATGGTGGAGGTCCAGCTGATTTTGAGCCACCAACACAAAGGTTGCAGGTGTGATTCCAGGTAAAGAGAGTCCATTAACTATGGAGTTCATTCTGAGACTGTGCTACTCTGACTCATACACAGGAAAAGCACTTCAGCTATCGTTGCTCCAGTGGGACCATCCTCACAATTAGAGCACTGTAGTGTAAGTACTAAGCGTAGGGAAAAAAGCTCTGATATATGCTGACAGAGCAAAATTTACTTTAAAGAACAGATTATTATGGATGTAGCTTCTGATTGGTCAATACAGAATTCCAGTGTTACATTCCATGATGTAATAACAGCTTTGTCCAGTTCACATGATATCGTTATGCAGCATCCATAATGGATGTTTTTTAATTTCCTTTTTGTAAGCCTGGTAATTATGAACTGTCTGGAAAAAAAAGAAAGAAAAAAAAAGTAGCTTGAAGGTTCTTCAAAAATGTCTTTTTGTGTTCCCCGTTATATGAACAAATAATATTAGAATTTTCATTTTTGAGTGAACTGTTTTGAAATAGTCAGTGGAGCAAATCCACACATAGACTATGATTTCATTTCCTTCATTAATCTATTAAGATGACAAACACAGACTTACCTGACACTCTACATTGCAATAAAAGGCCTGTTTACATTTTCCACACTTCGACAGCCCTTCTCTCCTGTGAATGAAATAACAAATAGTTTATTTTTAATCAGCATGCCACTATTTCCCTCCATGTTAAATGGATTATTCACCCAAAAATGAATTTCTGTCATTGTTTATTAACCCTTACACCTTTTCAAACCCCGAACACTTTCATTACTGACTGACCGACCTTCATTTCTTAAAGTAATGATGGCCAGGCGTTTTTCTTTAATTAGCTGGTTCTTGACAAAATATGAATTTTAACAGTTGTCTAATAGGGCTGTCGGGTGGCTATTTTGAAGAAACTAGAATATAAAAAATGTTTTCAGTATTTCACCTTTTTTTGTTAAGTACATAACTCCACATGTGTGAGAAGCTACCAATGTAAATGGTCATGAAAATAAAGAAAACACATTGAATGAGAAGGTGTGTCCAAACTTTTGGCCTGTACTGTAGTTTCAGAGGGTAAGCAAACAGTGGCTAAATATTAATTTTAGCTAAACACTTTTACTCTTTGTTTAAATTAAATATTAAAATAATTAAAAAAAAGAGAAAAAAAGAAAAGAAACTCACTAGAAGTATCTTAATTTGCGTTTTGAGGATGAATCAAAGTCCTAGACATGAATCTAGCAAGACATTAATGCGAATTAATGATGACAGAAGTTTTATGTTTGGGTGTGCTATTGTTTTGAAGTCATAATGACCTGGAAGTATTCAAATTCATAAGCATTAAAACTTATATTTTTTATTTGGATTTCGACATGTAGGCCGAGTTATAATAAATGATTGGAGACGTTCTGCAACACTTTCTCCTCACATTTAAAAGTATGCATGATCAATCTGTTCACAATGACGTCTAATTCATCTATTCAAAAATATACAAAAGCTATTTTTATTTCATGCTCAATTTAACATCTAACAACATTCAACAACAAAAGTCACCCTTCCGCGTAATAACACGCCGTCATTGCATCTTGTGAATTTATCTATTACAAATTCATCACACAAGTCTGCAGAAAACATTTACTGACTAGAAACAAAGACTTGACTGAACACTCATCCTCAGCAGCACTCACTGGCCGTGTCGGTTGTGTTTACAAAGTGGGTCACCCTTCCCAGTGCATGACCCAGCAGCATTTAAACAGCAGTGCAAACAGAAAAGCATGTGCCAGCCATCTTTAAGAGGGATCAACCCCGAAGTGAATGCATATTACCTGCCTATCAAACACGTCATTATCAAAACTATTTTGATAGCGAACTACTATAAAAGTTAAACAATATTACTATGCTGCTTTGCGTGCATGCACACTGTCAAACGTAACATCCGTAAACACGCCGTGAGGTTCACAAAGTGTCAGCCGTGGACTTATAAGGAGCGCTGACCTGGTAAAGCAGCATTCGCAGTGTCCGCCTCTCTCGTTTACGGTCAGCACGTAAGCATACGCCGGGCAGGCGAACACTAGATCACCAACTTTGAAATGCTTTGTGGCTTTGAGTCCCCGGCCTTTACCGGGGCTCAGAAACCTTTCGGTGCCCTCAATCCCTTCGGTTTTCATCGCTCTTGACCTGCTGCTCGCGTGTCACGCTTCCTTGCGCTCGAGAGAAAGCGGTATCTCGGTCTCGGTCGGTTTTGTTAGTGACTGCGGCAAGTGTAGTGACGCCACTTGCCACACCACATGTTCGGCGAAACGACTCTGAACAACGAGCTGCACCAGCAGAGACGCGGCTCCCGGCGAAGACACACACGCCCGGCGGTCCTAAAGCCCGTCCGCGAGCCACAGTCCACCTGCGACCTCGTTATTTGGCCTCGTGGCGCCATCGCGTGCTCATCAGGCGGAAGTGAGGCATGGCGATCTCCTAAATTTTCTAAATGGAACAATGTGACCCTGTGACCCTGCAACCAGTCATAAGGTTCAACTTCTGTGGAAATGTACAAAATATCCTCTTGGAACATGATTTTCTACTTAATATTCTAATAATTTGGGGCATAAAAGAAAAATAAATGATTTTGACCCATATAATGTAGCTACTTTGTCTATTGCTATAAATATAGCCTTTTGACTTCACTGGCTTGTGATCACATGTACAGGTTTACTTTATAACTACCATATTTAGTATATCATAATGTGTGACGTTGGCATGAAAATAAATGAAGAAAACAAATCGTAGTTATAACCGCAAAGGATTGTGGGACATCATAGGTATAATCCGAGCAGATTAATTAATCTTTTAGTTTGATGTTACGAATTTGAATTGGGACGCGCCTTGATGCTTTTCTAGCTAAAAAATACAGCCTTTATAAATGTGAATTAATGTGAATCACATGCAAACACAAATTTTCAGCTTGCTTTTGAAAAGGCATTCATGCTAATTTCGCTCTCTCTTTTTTCATATAAACACATTTGGTGCTGTCTTGCATCTCAGTTAACAATAATTGCCTGAAAATAAACATCAGAGGACTTGTACAGAAAGGACCTCAAAGTATTGACATTGCCTGACGTAAAATAATAGTCTGATATATTTTAATAGAAGAGTTAATTGAGCCATAGGCGAACAGAAAACAGTCTGCACATGTTTTTATGTCTTGTGTCGTAGGCATACTGTATTTGATATACATCATGCTTTTATGGCCCATGAGGCCTACTTAAATCACAGTGCTCACACCTGAGGGAAAAACATCATATATCATTTACAGATGTTCACACATACTAATCAAGAAGTTGTTTCAGTGAGTGCAGTAAACATTTAAAATCTTGAAATATCAATAATAGCGAAATAAAAGTCGCTTACTCTGTAATTATTTCACAACAGCCTCAAGGTGGATATTTATTTCAGAATTGTTCTAAAAGGCCTTTTACTTGCTAAAAGAGTTTGAACTATCACTCAGAAGGCAGAAAGTATGTAGTAGATTTTGCACAACAACAATTGTTGATGCAGTATTTGCGATGTTAATAATTTAGAGGCCTTTTTACAAGGCCATTTACCATTTACATTTACTTTCTTCTTTCCTTACAGATTAAGAAAAACAGATAAAGAAGTCCCTGTATGCTGTATATTGCTCATAATACACTTGGTGGCTCTTTGATGTCTGCTTCCATCTGCTGACCATATAGTGCACTGCTACATGCTGAAACATGCTCTCCAATACCTCCATCTGCTGGTAAGAGCGAGTTAAACTCAACCAGATGACAATTTATTGCTCCAATACTCTGGCCCCACTGGGATTGTTGTTTTCTCATGTCCTGGATATTGTACTTAAGAGTTATTAAACGAGAATTATGTATCCCACATCAGAGGAAAATTAAAGCCTGAAAGGATTTGTCTTTTAAGGCAGAGGAGTTGCTATTGTGAACGCAAATGTTGTTTTTCAGTATCGATCTGAATATATTTTTGGCAAAGATTTGCAAGGGGGAGAAATTATTCCAATAATAATGAGGAAAAGGAGCCAAATGGTCAATACATGAATGAAAAACAAAAACTAACCACTGCATCAATTGGGTATTTTTATAAAAAAGAAACCCCAAAAACAAAGATGTTTGAGCTTTTCATTTTGAAATGGTTCTAGCTGATCCTACATTAAAGGGTGGTAAATGTAAGGCCAGCATTCACATGCAAAACATCAATTAGTCCGATTGGCAAAGTTACAGAACAGCTCTTTGTGTTAAGTTATCATCAGTGAGGTAGAAGAGTTGAATAATTCATCATGATTGTTCGTCTTTCTGTAATAAAAGCAGTAGCTTTTGGCTCCTGGATCAATATATATTTTTATATGGTTTGGTTATGGCAACATTACAGACTATGAATTTGGCCAGTGCTTGTCTCATTAGACTTTTTCATTTTCTTGGGCAATTTTTTTTTATCATTTATGCTTGTTATTTTGTGTTCTTTTAAGGGAAGACATGTGAACTGTTTAAACAGAATGCAAAATTTCCTTTTTTCAAAAAACAGTTTATAATAACAACGTTGTTTTTGAGTTGAATTTTACTGTGAAATTTGACAGGGGAATTCTGTGGGACTCCACCATGCCTTAGTTTCATCCTTTGAAGCAGACATAGGGGAAGGCTCAAAGATTAAGAAGTGGCTCACTATTCTTCTCTGTATTAAAATTGTACAAAATCACCTTTCAGATAAATCCAAAGATCTGACACACACATGCACCTAAAGGATTTATCCAACCCTGCTGCCCAATCAAAATGTTTTTTTCTTAGTAGTTCTAATCTAAAGGCACAACCCTTTATAATGCCATCAAAGAAGAATACACCTATCCATTTGTGAATAATGCTATCATTTTAACTTCTTTCTTGATTAATATGTAATACAGTCTTTCTTGGTTCATAAACCCCCCCTCTGTTTGGCATTCCCTTAGTCGTCATGTCCTAAATACTAAATCATTTTTGATATTAGCAAGGGCAAAGCCTATGAGAATAATAATAATATTTTTTTCTAATAAAAGGAAGATGGATTAGATAGTCCAGATTGTCATTTTGAATTAAAGAAAATGATAAGGAATGAAAAAAAATTTATAAGTAGATTTAGTTCTCAAGGAGACTCCGATATGATAAAATGCTTCAATCTGTGCAGATGACAGAGAGCAGTCTGAACCCTTAAATCTCCCTATAACAAACACGTAGGGCTTAACGCTACAGTCTGAGCTCATTTAGTTTGGACTGTGAATGCAAAAACATATATATTTTTATCTTTTATTGTCTACAATTTTTTTTTGTGTAAAAAATGTACCTTGGTGCACTTTTAAGTGAGACACGAAATACATACCACGTACATATCACTGCAGTTTCCTCTGTCACTTTCCCCCCACCCCCATTTCACACAAATTTACAAAGTTTTGATTAATAAACTGTAATTTTCACACAATTACTTGAAGAATATCATGTTATGACTTGAAAATAGTATTAATATGCTGGGATATTTGAAAACCGATGGTTTTGAACTTTTGCATTAAACATATTCAGCTTCATATCTATGGGTTTTAATAGAAAGTAAGTTTGTTCAGTAGCTCATGGAGTACTTGGGAGGCCAGGAGCTCCAGTTCGAGTCCTGTGTAACTGTTGTTTGGCAAAACAGTAATCAAATCTGCATAAAAGGAAGTTGAAATGGCAATAATTGCCTTTTTTATATTGGTTTTGCATTTGTTAACACTTTCGAATAGGTTTAGGGTTGGATTTTGTGTAGGGCATATTTCCAACATGAGTATTAACTTTTAGTTACAGCCCCCGGATATTTAAATTCTAAATCTCTGCAATACATACCTATATAAATGTAATAAGAAGTGCCAGGGTTCAAGTATTGAACCTGTGTTTTAGTGCCACTCACTGGACATTTCTCTTTGAAACTGCTGCGAAACATGCAGTAAGGTACATAAAATCAATGTTGCACAAAAAGTGCACAGAGGTACATATTTTTAATTAGACCAGATTGGATGTTCAGGTACACTTACATGTCCATGTATGAAAATTTACAGTGCTTTCCACATATGCTTGCACAAATTCCTGTCTTTGTTTCACACACTTTTCTTCCACAGTTCCTTTAGGGCACATCTTAGTTTCACAGAAATCTACCAGCAGCTGTTGCAGACATGAGTAATGTGCGATTGCTGGCCCATAAAGTGCTTTAAGAAAATTCCCCGCAGTTGTAGGCCCTGTGCTGTTATTAGTGGTCGCTTAGATTGAGTGCCAAGTCTGTGGCCTCGTATCACCATGCTGATCTCTGTTTTCACTGTGGAGCTTTGAATTCAACTGCCTGGTTCCCTTAAAACAGGTGCAAAACTGATCTCATCTGAAGTTGGTGATGGTCTTTGCTTTGAGTGAAAAAATGAGCGTGATACAGTTAGCACCTTTACACCTGGGACATTTTGCATAGCCTATATGAGTTTTGAAAAGGTGCTGCACATCAGTGGTTAAAGTTTTGGTTATTTTAAATAAATACTTTATTTAATTGTCAAAATATCTATTTCATTTGACTCTAAATAGATATAAGAAGTAAGAATTACCCTAGTTACAATAGATGGGATAATTGTAACACTTAATATATTTATATAATATTATTGGTGGGCCGTTATCGGCGTTAACACAAGACTCTTATCGCGCAATAAAAAAAATATCGGCGTTAATCTATTCACAAAGTTGGGTTGGAGTCTCTACTACAAGCTATGGTGACTTTCACCTTTAGCGCGGATGTATAGCCGAGTTACACTGTAGCCTTATTCGGACGGGACTAGTTTTCTAAACTACTGTACTACTGTCTATGATCTCATCAGTAATAATCAAGTGGCAATAATGCAGAGGAAAAAAAGAAAAATCCTTCTTAATCCATACCTATTTCTGTAAACTTTTTAAAATAAGTAATAGTTTTAAAAGAGCAGCCTGTTTATATAATGATAAAATTTGTTTTTTTACATTTTGCACAAAATAAATTTGATTTAAAATGTAGCCAGGTGCAGTAATATTGAAGGAGAATGTGATATTCTCCTGGTTTCACAGACAAGGCTTAAGCTAGTCACAGACTACAATGTATGTTTGAACTGCTTCAACTCAAAATATCTTGCTCTGTCATATCTTAACATTTTGTAAAAGATGCATTAATATCGTAATTTTAAAAAATTAATCTATGCCCACCCCTATATAATATATAACTTGCTGTATATTCACATCTCTCCTGCATAATGATCAGCTGTATTAGAAATATTATTATACTTCAAAGTAATATCACTGCTTTAGTACTATATTATAATATTATCAATTAAGAGTATACTGGTACTGATCGTAGTTGGCATGACTAGAATGTTTAAATAGCTAATAATAATAATAATAACATAAAAATGTAAAATAAAATGTCTGAGTTATAGTTTAATTAAAATGATTTTAAATGGATTAAATATTAGATATATTTTCAAGCAATTATAATTATTAACAATTAATATTAACTATTTTTTTATTTCATAACTATTGTTGCAGTCACTAATATAACAAAAAGATCAAAGTAGGTACACCACAGCTAAAATAGAATAATGTTTAATTATGTTCTCACTACAGGTGACATTTCATACTTAAATGCTCTTCATCAGACATCCCTATCAGATTGTATATCTTCTGCTAGTTATTATTTTAGTATTATTGAGATACTTTAATAGTTTGTATTAATAGAATATTAATACAAATACTACTACTGCTACTAAATACTACTGATTATTATTATATAAATTATTTTTTAGTTGTATTTTCTGTTAATTTTTTTTATTTTAATTTTAGCTAAAGTCTAAATAATTGTGATTTTTTTTTTAATTCGTTTTTTTTGTTTAAAAAAAACAAACAAATGTTTTTTATGGTTTATATAATAGTTTTTTATTTCTATTGTTTTAGTTGTTTTAGTACATCCAGATAAACTAAATAAAATGGTGTCTTGGCAACTAGCCGAAGTAAAATAAGTTAGTATTTCAAAATTGAAGTTTTCCCAAAATTCTTTTTTTTTTATTTTTGGATTTGTTGATTTTATTTTACCTAAAAAAAATAATTACATTAATTTTATTTTAATATTAGCCCTGCATTGATGTTAGCATACAACTTAAAACCAAAATTTAAAAATTCAATTCAATTCAATTGGACACTACACAGACGCTACACTAAAATTATATATTTTTTATATAAATGTAAGGAATGAATTAAAGCTGATGCACATGTATGTAATTGGTTTTAGCTAAGGATAGGTGCTCATATTCTTTTCTGATCTCAAATAAGTAAATTGAAGGCAAACATTTGAATTAATGTGGGCCCTGCTGTGCTTCTACAAGCCCACACTCTACTGAGCTGATGAGAGCAGTTTTCTTTAATTCCTCCACCACAATCATTTTATTAATATGGGTAAAATGGGACATCTGGACATTTAAATGCGAGCCATTATGTGTGCTAAACAGATGCTGTTTTATAACCATTTACAGATGTTCATATGACCTGTTTCATATGGATGAGGACATTTCTTGTTAAACAAGATTAACATTGGAAATAAATAATTTCTAACGATTAAAGTAGCTTTAGTTTTATCTTGGCACAAAACTTTTTCTGTCAAGCATTTCCTCCAGATCTTTCTGGCAGATTTGTCTTCTGAATGTCTCGCAGTTGACGTGGAGAATAGACTTAAGCGTGATTTGTTTTACTTGCCTTTATAAGCATTTGGCATGTTCCAAAAATCATCCCATCATGAAGTAGAAGGACCTAATATTATTGAACTGTCCCTAGCGTACAGATTTGATGAATTGACCATGTTCTTGTGTGCTTATCTTTTGATTGAATGAAAAGGATGAGATTGTCTGAGGAGAGAGGGGAGGGGGGAGGCTTCTTTGTGGATTAAACACAAAGACCGAAGAATCCTCGTCAGAAAATATTACATTTACCAAATGTCTTCATTGTGTCTGGGTTAGATTGCATTTAGTTTATTGCTGTTACATGATGAAATCCTTTCAAGTCCTTCTAGGATAGGTGATGTTCATAAGAGAAGGTTGTGTAACCTCTAATATTGTTTATCAAAAATCAAATTGCATCTGTATTGATTTGTGTATGAGTATAGCTAATAGTGCTTATGCATAGTGGTTCCAAAAATAGATGATTTGACAATGAACAGTTGCTGTTAAGGGGTTATATGAGTCCAAACACGTGATATTCAGGCATGCTTACTTAAAACTCAACCAAAATGACGCAAACTGTGATGTGGTGTCTGGAAAAGGGATATGGTATTTTAGTGACAATTAACTTCACTTACAATTGAATGACATTAGAAAATAAATAATATTAAACCTTTAAATAAAATTAGGCCAAAGGTTTTTCCAGTAATTTTATTTGGTTGGTCAATTAAAGTAAACGTGTTCCAGTGCATTCACATGCATTTTTACCTAAATACATATGAGAATTCTTGTTATTACCAGCATTTATTTGAAATAGACATCTTTTGCAACATTATGAATGTCTTTACTGTCACTTTTGATGATTTTAAAGCATTCTTGCTGAATAATTCTGTAAAAGAGTAAAAAGAATCTGAAACTAGAGAAACACTTTTTTTATACTAAAGTATATATGTATATGGATATATATATATATATATATATATATTCTAATACTATTGGGGTCACTGTGGATGAAAACCATTGGTATGTACTGAACCTAATCTTGGGTAAGATTAGTGTTTCAATCTTGGATTCGTAAGATAAGAAGATCATATGATTAGATGCAAAAACAATATGCTTCACAATATGTGGATGCTGAAGTCTCCTAATCCGGTCATTAAGTTTCTTATATTGTACCTCATCCACAACTACAGTGGAAAGTATTAAACTGCTTTGTTATGGGTCTAGACAATATTCTGATAAGAGCTACTTGAGAAAGGAAAATGGAGAACATAAATAATTGATATGTGTAAGGATGCCAAGAACATGTAAGATGAGGGAACCTAATGGTATAATGATCAGATTACTCCGGTAGAAAAAATCTTCTTGAAGATCTAGAGAAGATTTATTCAGGAAGGAGATATGTGACACATTTCTGACTTCCTAAAGGATTCTTGCGGACGTATCGCGTCATGTCAACACGCTGAAAGTGATTGAGAATGTGCTTTGCCGTGGTGCCAGTTGGCATGCTCTTGTGTTCTTTCCATGTTACTTATGCCTCCACAACAAGAGCTCTCCTTCGGCTGACCTTCTCATAGCCCAGACGTTCATGGTTTCAAGGGAACAATGTGTCATTGTCTTATTTATGGGGTGTGTGAGAGCTCGTGCGGCCGTGTGTGTTTGAGTGGCACCATCTTCCTGGCATCCCAAGAAGCAAGGAGGGAAAAAAAAGAACCGCATTGTCCATCTCCCTCAATAGCCATCCTAAATTGGACTTTGATGGACATAGGCAAAGTGACAACTGCGAAGGGACATAATGCTCTATGCTGTAACTTCTTCCATGGCTGCCTCTCCTCTTCCATTTATTGTTGGCTAACAGCTGTCGGATACCTGGGCTTGATCTGCATTGTCTCTTAACTAGCTTGGCAACAGTTGTTGAGGAACGCAAGCCATGGATGCCTTAGTGAGTCTCTTCTCAAAGATAACATTTATGTCCTATGCCTTCCCCCCCGCTGATCCTTTCTCCTAAGCGCACTTTGATCCAAGGAGTCCCGGTTCACCCCAAGCATTAGCGTATTACTGGGATCGTCTCTGTTTATACAATTATTACCTCCGGTGATCCTCTAAAATACGATTAAACAATGACAGATGGTGTGTCCATCACTGGTACCGCCACTCTTCGATTCGAAAATGTCATTCGGGAGTCAACAAGCAGGTCAAGATTATTGCGATCCCTTCTGGCCAATTAGTTCTTCGACACCCATTCATAGCCCCCCACCACCCTTATATATTTTTTACCTGGAATGCTATGTCTCTGATATGTTACGTGCCGTTTTTCTACTGCAGGAAAAAAGGAGGTTATTTATAGTGAGGTACAGAGGAGGAGAGTTCTTGGAGGGGTGTCTATTTCATGATAAATGAAATTCCTTGGCCATGCCCGCAACAATTGGACTGAGAGAGCCAGGCAGCTTAAAGATTAGAGTTTGCAGGCTGCAGCTGTCCAGCTTGTCATCCCTTGTCTTATGGCACCTCAGCCTTCACACATTTATCCCACAAACAAAGGTTACAAAGAGCGTAGATAGTTGATGTCGGCCACCTCAAAGACCTTTTGTCAAGCGCGTTGACATGTGAGCTGGAAAAGGAGTTAAGTTTGTAGTTTCTTTGGCGGCTACCTTCTATTACACCCCGGTCACAAGCGGCGATGCCATTAAACTGGAAAAATAATGAAGCTGGGAAACCATATTTTACGTGAGAGCAGTGCTTTATCCAATGTTGGGGTTCCTTATAGGGATAGTTCACCCAAAAATGGAAATACTGTCATCCTTTACTGTTCTTCCAAACCTGTTTGGATGACTTACTCTTTTGCACAAAAGGTCAATATTTGAACAATGTTTAGGTCGTGTCTTCCTTGTCTAATGAAACTAAATGAGGACTGTGGTTGTCAATCTTCAAAAAAGATGTAATATTGTTCCATGCAACTCCAATTTTCCAGGTATACTGAAACCATACACAATTGGGTTTGGACAAAAAAAGTCATTACTCATCTGTGACCATATCTTTGAGTCATTGAGTTTTATGAATTGAATCAGTTGGCGTTTAAAAAAAGAAAGATTAATTCAAAAATTCTTTCATAAACAATTTCTGTGAATAATAAAATTTTTGGTTTGTGTTTTATATTGAATTTATTTTTGTTCTAGGGCTGGGTGATATATTCATCGATATATAGTAAAGCCGGTTCTTCGATTAGCCGTAAATCTCCATCAAAATTAGTTCAAATGGAGCCACAGTTAATACACAGAGCTGCAGATCACAAGCTATGCAATATCACATTACGTTTCGTGGGTGATTCATTTACAATACACTGTAAAAAATGGCTGGGATTTTAACAGAAGAAGATTAAAATGCTACAGTAAAAACCTGTTAAATGGTTAATGATAATTTTCTCTACAATTTACAGGGAAAAAACGAAAATTGACTGACCCAGAATTACCTGCATTGCATTTCAAATTTTATTTGAATTTAATGTTTTTTTTTCTTTATAATCACTATGTTTCTTCATAGGTTTCTTAACAGTTATGTTTAGGGTTGTATGTTACATTTACCCCCAGTTTCACAGACAATGCTTAAGCTAGTCCCAGACTAAATTGCATGTTTGAGCTTTCTCAGATGAAAATATCTTGCTCTGACATATCTTAAAACATGTTAGTGTCATTGTTCTGTGTTAAGATGCACACCTGTAATATTTTCTTATAAGGCATTTTTGTAAAAGTTGGTTAAATATCTTAATTTAACTAATGCCTAGTCCTGGCTTAAGCTAAGCCCCGTTTGTGAAACCGGGCCATAATGTTGTCAAATTAATGTTTGTTGCAGTTTTCAGTTTAATAAGTATTTAGTGCTTGCGGGAATGACACTTAGCACCTTCTATATATGTCACTATTTAAAAGTGTGATGGGCTTTGGTTCATCAAGACTTTCTCATCACCGCCTGCATTCAGTGGTTATCAGTGCATTTTAAAGGTACAAAACATATTTCAGTACTTTAATACATTGGTATATCAACATTAACAGTTAAGGAAATTACGGTATTTAACTGTAAATGCAACTTAAAACCGTAAAACCAAAAACTTTGTTACCAATTTTTTTAATGGTAGAAATCCGGCAACCACAGCTGCGAGTTTTCACTGTAAATTTTACTGAATATTTTACAGTGTACTGAATGCAATATTGCATAGCTTGTCTGTTTATTAACTGCAGCTCCATTTGAAAACAGATTTACCACTTTACTATATATTGATAAATATGATGTTTGTTTTTGGACAACATGATATGGTTAGTAGATGAGAGAATTTTCATCTTTGGGTGAGCTGTCTCTTTAAGACTTTACTTGTCTGGCCTTCTTGATAAACAAAGAGGGTTGTAGGTCACAGTATAATCAAAGACAGGAGACCTTGTCATGCCAAGTCCAGCTCTCTTTGGTCACCCTATCCTGCTTACAGTAAAATATAATCATACACAGAAATAGTTCCTGGGAAGAAGACAGGTTTGTAATAATCCCTCCTCTGTAAGGTAAGTAATAACCTGCAAGGTTAAAAAGATATTAATCTTTTTAGCTTACTCGTAAGAAGATTTCACATAGATTTGATTGTGGCATTTCTAATGCAGAAGGAGATTGACAAAGTCAGAGGCATGGGTTCAGAGTACCATGATGCCAGCGGTTTCATAGATAATCTCTAGACATCTCAGCATAGTCTGTATCCCACAAACTACACCGTTTTAAAATAAACTGAATTTTACTTCTATAGACATCTTTACATTTAAATGAATTAGCCTTGTTTCAGAAGGGAAAGCAAACAAAATGGATTTACCATACAACAACCTTGTAGGAATTGATATTGAGTATCTAGTTACTCTCCGAGTAGATTTAATCTGACTGTCGTGGACCCTAATGAAATTTCCCCACATTAATACTTTATGATCATTTAATCTTCAGTAGGTAAATTCCCAGTTGATGTAGAGTTATTGGGGTTGACTGGGGTATGAGTGTGTGTTACAATATTACAACCCCCCTGGGCCTTCCACTCTTTTCAATGATAATATCACAATATGCTAATCTTCAGAAACATCCTTAGAAAATATAATTGGCGGAGCTAATCACACTATGTTTGCTACATGAGAGACCACCCACTAGAGCTATTTGGCAATACTTGATGAAAAAAAATTTAAATCTGGGACAATAATTTAAAGGAAGACGGACTCATCAGATAGTTCAAGGCTCAGAAACATAGTAAGGACATCATTAAAATAATCCATGTGACATCACTGGTTCAACCAAAATTTTTTACGAAGCTACAAGAATACTTTTTGTGAGCAAAGAAAAGTATGTGTGGCTCACAAAAGCAGTGGTATTAGATGTACCAGTGTTTCTTTCACGCATCATTGAACACAGCACGAGCCATGATGTCTGATTTGTGAACAAATGACTCTTAGGAACCATTTTTGTTTAATGAGTCAAAAGTCCTGGGTTCACAACTGACTCCCTCACTGAACTGCAAGTCATTTTCATGTTATAAGTGATACGAAATGAATCAGAAACCATTCCTGTGATATTTTATAAGTCTGGGATTCAGTGGCATTCTCATCTGTTTTTTTGTGTGGAGCCCTGAAAAATGTTTTTGGTATGATAATGTGAAATTTGTTGTAAGGTAGCACTGTCCTCTGTGTGTTTCAATCTGTGATTGCCTAACATGTATAAATATCAACCATATCAATGCATTACTCAAGAGGAGCTCAGATTAAGGGGGCTGTAACCCAAGCGTTAAAAGAGTACCATGGAGTGTGTTAGGAATGAGAGACCTTCTCTGTCAAGAGGATATCTCCTTCTAAGGCATGCATTGCCTTGACACGAACAGGGCAAGGTTATTCCTTAGGAGGTCCAGAACTAACTTGTAAAAGTTGAAAATAAAACACACACTTCTTAGGCACATTGCAAGCATGCCATTCCTCATCTTCAGAGCTCTCCTGTGTCTTTCTTATCCATTGTCTGAGAAATGTAATGCTTGGCATGACAATTAGGAGGCATGAGAGTTGAAGGCTCTTCAAATGCTACACAGTTGTCTCTCAGCTTTTAAAGGTTTTTAAGCCATTTTAATGAGACCCTAACTTCTCATATCAATAGTCAAGTCAAGTCACTTTTATTTATATATCGCTTTTAACAATAACAGATTGTAGCAAAGCACTGAAAATGATCAAGTAGGAGAACAGAGTGATGGTAATGTATAATGATGAGATTAAACTTTATTTATCAAATGCAGAGACGGTCTCT
>JAUMHI010000061.1:12050833-12063493 GCA_032359435.1 Enteromius unitaeniatus
GTAGGTAAGAATGCAAATAGCGCATCTGATGAGAAGACATGCTAATTCATTTAATGTATATTCATAAGGGGATTTATATTAAGCGCATTACGTACAGTACAAGTACCTCACGTTTCTTTATGACTGGAAGCATTCTTCCACTTAAGAGCATGTGAAAGGTCCTCAGATAGATGCGGAGACAGCAGACGTAGTCCATAGCCAATTAATTCATCATTAGCCTTTCTTTGGTAAACACAAAGTCACAATTGCAGTGCTCCTTTAACCTTGAAGTTCAGGAGCGGCCAACTGTGATAATCTTTCCCACTGTCGTTATTATTATCAAAGGGCTCAAAGAGTGGCAAGCGTTTTTGTGAGCGTGCACACACACACACACACACACACACAGAGTGTGTGAGTAAGAGGAAATGGAAAAAAGCGAGAGAGACATTTCGGGCTGTCCTTAGCGCGGCCCTTTTGTCACAGCAGAATCAGATCTGCATTACCCGTGCTCATCAGATAGTGAGCGTTTAGAAACAGGAGGGGGATATTGACTTTTCCTTTCTTTTTCCTTTTTTTTCTCTTTTTTTTTTAAATCACTGGCGAGGCATTTAGTGCCTGCAGGAATGTCATATCTCCAACCTGCATTTTGATGTCTGTGCCCCAGGTTAGGTCTGCTCTGGCATGCTTGGAGCTCCGTTGTTTGTGCTTTAGCATCCATTAAGCGTCCTTGACTCAATGTTACCCTGGGCCTTTATGGTCAGCTCAGGGCGTCATGGCTACAGCAGGTCTGAGAGCAAGGTGCACGGATCGGGCGGAAAGGAAGAGATTCCTTTAATAGTGCTGAACCGAAGTAATTACTTTTGACTTTTCAGATCTTGCCACAATAAAGATCGCTATTAAAGTGGGTATCAAGGGTAAGTGGTGTCAAATGAATGTGCAGTTCAGCTGAAAGGAGGCTGGTATAATGTGTGATTTTAATTTGACAGACACTATTCAGGACATTTACTTTGGTGGAATATGTGGATTCATCCTTCTTTGAAACAAAATTACTGTTGATATTTAAAAAAATCTCTCTAAACAGTTCATCTTCTCTGTTTTAGATTTTATTAAGTTAGGGTGACTCGCATATCTGTCTGTACATATATGATGATCAGATGAACACCTGATGAAAAAAGAAACTTTTCTGACAGTTTTAAACAACTTTAAAAACAACTTTAAAAACATTTATTGCTAGAAAGACCTATTGACAATCTCCATTCAATTTCATTGTATGAAAAAGAGCAGCCTGAACATTGTGTTAAATTTTGTCCTTTTATGGTCCACTAAAGACACGCACAAACAAAGTTGACTATGAGTAAATGATGACAGATTTTTTGCAGATTAAAGTGTCCCCAGTTTAGGAAGCACAGCAAATACAAACACACCAGTCTGCAATATATACATATTTTATGAGGTAGCTAATTCATACTAATTCGTACAACCTCAATTTTCGATAAACCATACGTATTTTACGAGTTGCCAGTCTGTATGAATTTGTACAAATGACCTAAACCTAACCACGGCCCCTAAACCTACAAATCATCCAAAATCACAGTGAGGTTGTGCGAATTTGTCAGAATTAGCCACCTTGTAAAATACATATGAATTACTCGTGAGACTGTGTTGAACACACCACCACCAGTTCTTAACGTTACATGTCTGAGGCAGTGAAATGAAAGTGTGTCATTCCATATTTTTTCCCCCTTCACCATCATTTACAAACGCGCCATCTCGTACTTGTTTTTGGCAGACACACCCCTATCGGTTTCTGTCTCTATTATCCCTTCAACTGTGTATGCATTAGCCCACCGGCCCCATATTCAAAACCCTCATTATGCCCGACCGCTATCTGATGTTACAAAAACGGTAATGGCACACAACTCTAAAGATGGCAGAGAAGCGGTCGCACAGAAAAAAAAATTAAAAGAAATATCCCCGCTAAGATGATGAGAGAGCCAAATCAAGCCGCCGGAGCGGCCTTCTTCCTTTTACCTCAATCATCCGCCCAGCGTCCCCGTGCCCTCTCGGCCCTTACTGCCAACACCCTACCGTCGTCCCCCTTCCATACCTATTTCATGTTGTTTAATGCCACCCTCCTCTTTTGAAGTTTTAAAGCAAGGTTCAAAAGAGCCAGGTGCTGAATCATAATATTAAAGCAGAGGAGGGGGGGTGGAGGCTTCATAAAAGCAGGAAGATCTGAGCAGGCCAAGGCAACAAACATGGCTTTCAACTGCCTTTCTGTCGGCCCCTTCTGCAGATGTCACCAGTTGTTATCCCCAGCAGAGACTTCAAGCGTGGAGCAGCGCCCCTGGCTCCGTCCGCGCACACGTTTCAAGTGTCAATCACGCGGGGGAGGGCTTCCTGGTCACTGTCCTGTGAAAAGTGCCAACATTTTGCCATTGATTTAACTCACTCAATACACAAAGATGGAGCCAGCTTTGTGCGCGAGGGGTGGGGGGAAAGACCCTTTGGCAAGGTTATTTTACTGAACGGCGCTTTTGCACTCGGCACTCCTTGGTTTGACTGCCACATAACAGCCGTGTATGCCTGATCTGAGCGATGGGCAAAAATGAAAGGGGAAGGAAAATTGTTTGGAGGCAAAGGAACATGCGAACTGAAAGGGAAATCGTGTATTGAGACAGATAGCAACATTGTCTGAGACAACAAAACTTCCTTTTAACCTCGTTTAGCCTCCAAATACCTCCTGGGAGGCCGCATTGTGGAGGTTTCTTTAAACACGTTTAGCACTTCAGTGCCTCGGAAAAATGAAACGAATACTTCTTATGCTCGGTCATCGCTGAGAGAGGTTTTGCTTGTTGATTGTTTGATGTTACTGCTAGGAGAGACATCAAACAGGAAAGCGTCAATAGTCTGACTAACATCGAGGCAAATGCCTCAGAATAGATGCTTTTTTTTAGGCTGCGCTCGTGGAGCTGCTAGAACAGAAAGAGAAAAAAGGTGGTGAGACAAAATCTGACAGTATAAAACCCTTTTACACATCAGTTAACTGGTTTGTTTTTTTTTTAAACATAATCAGTAAACACCTGTCAACGCCATTCATGTTCCCACTGATTTATCCAGTAACTTTGACCCCTAAGACCTTTAAGATACAAGTAACAATCAGACTTTTTTCTCTTTCTCATTTGCGATCGGTGCAGCCATCTGGCTGGAACGTGTTTTCCTCCCACAAAAGAGGAAGAAAATAAGAGCAAAGACACATTTGACCTTGGCACGTCCTTTCACCTCCTTGTACCTCCCTCTCCCCCCTCAGGGGTCCCGCCAGTGAGGACACTGTCAGTCAGAATGGGACATCCTGGATACATAATCGTGGGGAGCTGTTATGGATTTCCCCCGTTGCATTATCTTTCAACAGCCTGACTTTGGGAAGAATTACTTCAAGACTTCATTTAGTCTACTGCAGACAAACAAGTTCGCAAAGTCTTGATGTATTTTTAACCCTTCAGCTGCTGAAAGTTGTTCTGAGCACTAAAATAAAAAGCATGTGAGAACCATTTATGTAAACAACAAGTATTTATAGAGCATATATTTTAGGGAATATACTATGCCAATTGCAAAAAAAGCTAGTAATTTTAACAGCTAAAAAAAGCAACCACTACTAGAAAATATTTCTTATTATCTTTTTCCCTGTGCACAGCTTTAATAGTCAGTTTAGATCACTGTAACTGCTAACTTACTAAACACTGGAGTTTAACAAATCACATTTTTAATAGTCAAACATTAAAAAGTATACAAAGAACACAGAAAAGAAACACATAGATAAAAATAACTATAAAGAACTCATTTGCATTAGTATGATCAGTAACATACCCGCATCTAAGTGTTTCTTTTCTGTGTGCTTTTCTAAAATTTTTATGCTTGAGTTTTTGATAATCAGTTACTAGGAATGTTTATTCACATGTACTGCAGTTTGCTTCTTTGAGCTGAATGTAATTGTTTTTAATGGAAACGTTGACATTAAATGCTACAGATAACTGCCCCAAAAGTATTTAAATAATAGGTAAACAAATGAAATAGTAACAAAAAATTGTGCTTTAGTAAGCATTAAATATTTGAATCGCGTGAAAATTGGTTATTAATATATAGAAAGTCTGAAAACAGATTCAAAAACAAGTTTGGGGCGGCCAAATATATTTTTTTTTATAAAAGCTGAACTTGAGAACTAATGGTTAAATAAATAGTTCACCCAAAAAGGAAAATTTGCTGAAAATGTGCTCACTCTCAGACAATCCGAGATGTAGATTTATGTATATTTCTCGTAAATATTTACTAATGAATAACTTTATATGTATTTGTTTACATGTGTACACAAACACATGCAATTCAAAGCATTTATTTTATAAAAAATACAGTAAAAGTAACAGTGGGAAGTATTTTAACAATTTAAGATGACAGTTTTCTATGTTATTACTAGAATTAGAACTAGAACTAGAACATTACAATGTCTTTACTGTCAGGGGCGTCGTAGTTGGGTGAAAAGTGGGACTAAATTATCAGGGTCTCAAGTGGCTGGAGGGCCCCTGAGGAGTGAAATTTTATTTTCACAATAAGATCACAAAAAATGTTGTTAACTAATGTAAATGCTAATATTTTGGGTAAACGCATCAGTTGATTGATGCATTAAATGGTGTTGTAGGTAGTTGTGAACCTCGAGCTTACAGGGGCCCATGGCCACTGCTTGTGCATAGGGCCCAGAGTTTGTTGTGTTTTTGCTGTATAAAAGTATTACTTTCATATTGCCTTATTTAAAAACGTAGCAACCTTAAGAGCAAGCTGAAATCTTTTAATGTTTCTACTAACAATACTGATGCTTTCTTGCACACACACACACACACACACACACACATTTAAACATGGAAAAAATAACTCCAATATAATATTTTTAACTTAAGTTCCAAGGTGGCAATTAAAGAGCAACAGATTTCAGCAATATACGTCAAAGACATAAATATATCCTCCACACCTTTTGAAATCCTTTTTTACGAAGCTCATCAGGCCTAATTCGGGAGAGTAAATGTGAATTCCACAGGAAATTAGTTGTTTTCAAACGGGGTCAAATTAAACTTTGGCAGAGCGACGCGTGCTGACAGACACAGGAATATACGTCATTAACCATATTTGGCGATGCCCTTTCAACTTTGCGGGTCACGATGGAAGCGTGTTTGTGGTGACACTGGACGGCTGCGATGAAAAATGCTACAATTCTTAATTTGTGAGGTCGTCTCTCCAACACAGACCGAGCACATGAAGGGGTTCCTGTATGCCTCACGTACCCTCACAAGCGCGCACTTTCCTGAACCCTGTTTGAACCGTGCCAAGCTGCCCAAACACAGAGAAACAGAGCAGTCCCATGGGCCTGGATTTTACAGGAGGGCAGTTGCTATGTCACGTACCTCAAACAGAGATGATTGGCTCGAGGAGTGATGCAAAGGATCTTGGGGGCTGCTTCGGGCTCCGCCGTTCTGTAAAATAGCAGGAAGCATATATCTGTCAGTCTCCATTTAAAAGTTCACCTGTAAGGAAATGTTCTGGCCAGCAGTGCTGACACAATCACGGCGCCTAGCAACACATCCTCCTGATCCCTGCCTTTTGTGATATGACATGCTTCTGAACCACAAAGTTTCCTGCTTTGTGCAAAGATCGTCTCAGCAAAGCCTCTCGCCTTTGTACGGCGGGCAGAGAAGGAAAAAAGATGACAGAACGAAGCATAAGCGAGAGGCAGAACGAGGAAGAGATGCCGGTGTCCGTCATTGTCCGGCACAGTGTCCTCTTTTTTCACAGTCACATGAGGATGTCTTCAGAAAATCACATGGCTCTTTTTGTTTGACGGCCAAGAATACTGAAGGTTGTGATATAACGATTCTATTCTTCTGCCAACAGCACATATTGAGTGGCTCCTCTAAACACTGGGAGGACACTGCTAATGCCCTCTCTTTGTTTGCAGAGAGGTAGATTTCAATTACAGGGGTGGAGAACTAGAACTAGTTGTACAATCCTTTTTTTTCAATCCTCTCACATAATTTTGTGGTAAGAAGGCTGTTATTGTCTGACACCGGCACATACGGCGCTGGGTTAATACCAATACAGCTTGGCGTGTTGAGCTGTGTAAGAGTGACAAAATTGTTAGGTGACTTGGGGGCCTTGCAGTGTCCACCTGGCTCAGTTTGCTGCCAAAGTTTCTATCACACCTCTGAGATCGCTAAGCCCACCTCCTCACCTCGCTCCCCTGGCACACGCCTTGTTTTCAGTGTTACTTTATTCCCTGTAGAAAAGGTCAGCCAATGAAATGACCTCTATGGTCCTCCAATTCCTAAACCACACCAGAGTGATTTGCATAAAAGACTACAGACCACTGGAAACATTTAAAAAAAGAGAAAGTGCAAAACAACAACACTGTAACTATAGGGTTTCCCAAATGGGAATTTGTCTACGAGCATGTGGTGGAAGTGCTAATAATGCATTAAATTAACTAATTGCAAAAATGTATGTAAAATGTAAAAATTTAAATAAATACATAGTAATTGCAGTATAATAACTGAACTGTTGAAAGAGAAATTTTGTTCTTAAAAAGTGAAAATAAGTCATTGTAAAATAAACAGTTCAAGGATTTTGGTTCACAAAACCGTTTAGATACCCCTTGCTTTGATATGAATGTTCTGATAAATGTATTCCCAGTTAAATAATGTATAAAAACAAAGTTTCTAGGGTTTCTCAAATGGGAGTTCATCTACAAAAAGCTGTGGTAGAATTGATGAATTGAATTACTTAAATAATAATAAAAACAATTTTAATAATTTATATTACAAATAAAATACAATAAAGATAATTAAAGTACAATTACTGTAAAAGGAGGATAGCTGATATTTAATATTTATAATTATTTTTATTAATTAATTTTTATTAATTATTAATACAAAAATAAATAAAATAAGAAAATTTAAAACTCATAACAAATGAAAAGAGTTCAAAGTTCAAAGAGTTCTGTTTCACAAAATTAGTTGAAAAGAGAAAAAATAACAGCACTTCAAGAGGTTCATCAACAAGAATTTGAGATTGTGGAAGAAGTGCTAATGATATATAAGTCACTGCCACAAATGAAATCTACTGTCTGTAGTAATAACAGATAACAAATTCCGCCTTAAAACATGCAACTAACCCTAATCAAACCCTATTCATAACTCTAACACTATGCTCTCAGAAAAAAGTTACAAAAGCTGTCACAGGGTTGTATCATTTAGGTACTAATTTATACACTTTATGTACAAATATGTCCCTTTAAAGTACTAAAATGCACAGCTTATAAGTAAATAAAGCATAGAAGTTTGTACCTTTTTAAAGAGAACTGAGAGTGTATAGTATAAATGTGTAAAAACATTGAACAAAGACCCCTTAAAATAAAGTGTAACCAACAGAGGTTAACTAAAATGTATTATAAAATAATACATATATAATAATATAATATCTAAAATATAATAATAAAAATATTTAAGGTCATAGGGGTATACTTGACTTCTGGGGAAAACAGAAGTACTGCTACTTTGGAAACTTCTTGCTTTAAAGTACTAACAATTGTTTTGTACAAGTGACTTTTGGCATGACTGTAAACCGTATTCCCATTTGCACCCTTACAAATAATAAGTGTATTTTTAAAGTGTTTGAACTAAGGAAACACCCCTAAATGGACTATAAATATCACTAAACAGTGCTGTATGAATCAGAGGCATACAGCTCTTTTCGTCTTCTTAACTGACCGTGTATTGTACATAATGGCAAACGCTCCTTGTGTGTGTGGGTGTGTGAGCGTCTGAATCTGCCTTTACACAATAAGAGTTATTAGGTTGCAAGCCTAGTTCAAACAAAGAGTCTTCTGAAGTACCTAAAAAACATCTGAGTATACACATTCAAAGGCCACCGCAATGGATCAAGCAGGCCTTTTCTTAAGAACCGCACATAGAATAATATGAGCTCTGACCCAAAAAATGTCTCAGTCCCCTCCCTAGTTCACTACACAGTAAATCAGTAGATTGTGAACACATATTGGGACACTAGCAATGGCATTATTAAACTAAACTCTGGATGATATTTTTGCAAAACAGTTGTTTGGCCACTCATAAAAACCAGCGCTAACAAAACTGCTACGTACTATAACATCCTTTTAATAATCTTCATTGTAGCTGTTAAGAAATGTGCAGTAATATGATGAAATATGAGTACCTGTCAATTTGAACTGGTTGGTGTTGCGTTGTTCTTTTTAGAAAGCAAAGGAGCACTATTACACCTTAGGTGGAGCACTACTAAACTAGGGAGCTTCTTTTTAAGCCGGCATGCTTAACTCAACTAATTTTCCATAGAGTTTGCTTTTAGCATGTTGCTAAGCTAACACTGTAACACTCTAAACACAAAAGTACTTTACACTCTGAGGGAAAAAAAAGGTCTTTCAAAAGGTTCAATTCTGCTCCAAAAGCGTGCATATTACTACCTAAATGTACAAACTTGTGCCTACATTGTACATATTAGTACCAAATAGTATTTTTAATCATGTTTCGTAAAGTTTGCAAGCATTAAATGTATTGCAGTGCATTCTGGGATCACATTCACCATGAATGATACATGGGATGTTGCCAGAGAATGACTAAATGAGGTGGCGTAACCTCTGAGATTACCTTATGTAACCCATGAAACCCGAATTTCTTATAAGTTGTCTATCAATGGACCAGCAAGCTCAGAAGCTTAGATTCGTCCAAGAAGAGAGATTTTGTAACATCATCAGTGAACACTCAGACACATGGTTTGAGGTAAGAAGAAGAAAAAAATGTATTTTAACAATGACCACAGAATTTAACAATAAGCAAACAATTTTTTGTGCAATGGCCTGTTTAGTATTCATGCAGTAGTAATGAATTATACCGTTTTCTTTCCCTACAGGGCTCTTTTGCAATATCACTTAAGGTAAGTTGATATTTCTTGTTTGTTTTTTTCTTCCCTTTGTTAATAGCTAATTCATACACTTGACGGTTAAAGAAGTTTGTGTTTTCTTCAATTTGTTCTTAGTTTAGTTACTCAACATAAGTATTTAAAAATAAACCTCAACAAAGTATTTGAAAGAATAACACACAATAAGTCCAATGCTCATGGTTAACAATGTGGTTAAAGAATGATTCTTTGGAAAATTAATCAGATCATAATGTCCAAGAATCCAGGAATTGGTGAAATCCACAATCTCTAAAGTCTATCCCAAAATAGGAAAAGTGATATGAAATTCCACTCCTACCATTCAAAGATGAATATGTTTAATTTCTGTGTTCTTTCAAAACAGGAATGTTCAAAGGGTCCGGTTAACGGGTGGCTCGCCAGTCCAACTCTGTCGTTAAGGACACAGAAAAGAATTGAGATGGTCCACAATCCAGGAAGGATTCACACTTCACTCAATTCACATCTAAAGCAGACCACAATCAGTGGCTGAACATCAGCAAAACATCACACAGTACAAGACCAAAGAAAGAAAAAAGAACCTGGCCTTGGAAACACAAGGCCAAAAGAAAAATTAGCACTTTGCAGTGTATGCATTGATTCAGTTTGACACCATTTTTTTAAATAAACAACCATTAATACCCATTTACATGCCTCTGTGTACTAAATTTCTTTGTGTTATTTCTCTAATTTGGCATTACCTTTTTCCACTTAAATCCTATGCAATCATACAATTATTTAGTTTAACACACAAAGCGTGTTAATGTTGATATTTCACCCAACTTACCATTATTTTTTTTTCTCCATTTAACTCTTACATTATGTGTCTTTTCATCATTTATACCAAACAAAATAAATGGTTAATTTATTAAATGCAAGACTTTAAAACATATAGTAATATAAATAACTGAAAATCACATCAACTCACCAAGGAAACTCATGCAAATGTACATATGAAGCAGGGAAATCCCGATGGTAAATGGTTGAAGATACAATCTCAAATGTGCTTAACATGGCTTAATGTACTTTAACAACGACCGGGAGAAACCAAGATTTTATTTACAATAAAGACTTGCCACTGTCAAAATAACAAACTCTTATTCAGTTTATACAGTTAATAATATAAGTGTTCACCCCTATAGCCATTATAGGAAACAGCTTAACGTAATATAATTCACTTCATCAGCTGAATAAGAGCTTGTTCTTTTGACAGTGATGAGTCTTTACTATAAATAAAATTTGACAGAAGTTTGGTTTCTCCCGGTCGTTGTTAAGGTAGCGTCCATTAAGCCATGTTAAGTTGTGTTCTTATAATGGACTTCTATGGGTGAGAAAACGGTAACATGATATTATTAACTTTATCTGTTAAATATAGACTCGTTCTTTTGACAGTAGTTAGATATTATTACAAGGAATGTTTGACAGAAATTTGTGTTTCCCTCGTCGTTTTTTAGGGGCTTTAAGCAACATTAAGCATTTTTCACGTTAAACGTTTTACAATGTCCCAATCCTTCACAAGAAATATATAGACACAACACATACGATGTTAGCATTATGCTAAAGCTAAAATAGCGTTGTTAACTTGCGTTCAGAACATAACACAAGCAAAATCTAAATGTTTCTGCTGTTACACAAGTATGTAGTTTCGTCTCACTGATGCATAACGATATACAAACATATTAAATTGCTCTTACGTCTTTTATATTTACTTTTTAAAACACTGAATCTCCTGGAGCAGCGATGGACATTTGCTCCCATCTCAAGTTCACGGAGAACAGTCATTCAAAAAGCAATTTCATTGGATACCATTATAATCGTGTATATTTGTCACGTCTGTGACTGCCACTGATCACACTTAAACGAGCCTTCTGTTCTCCCCCAATTCTTCGCCACCCAGACCCACAACTTCAATTCATTGTAGAAGTGGATGCTGCCACACTCGGAGTTGGTGCTATGTTATCACAATACCACGGTACACCACCAGTGCTTCATCCTTGCGCCTACTTCTGCTCCAAGAAGTTGTCTACTGCCGAACAGAATTATGATGTGGGGAACCGAGAACTCTAAAACTGGCGTTAGAAGAGTGGTGGCATTGACCATTGGCTTGAGGGCTCCCTGCATTCGTTTGAAATCATCACCAATCATAAGAACCTTCGGTACCTCAGAGAGGCCAAACGATTGAATCCCCGGCAAGCCAGATGGGCCTTGTTTTTCACTAACTATAACTAACTATAAGATCTCCTATCGTCCTGGCACTAAACATGTCAAAACCGACGCCCTCTCTTGTATACAGGATCCTGATCCAGTGCAAAATGAATCTGTGCCCATCTTACCTGCCTCCGTTTTTGCAGCCCCTATTCAGTAGGAACTCCAAGATCAGATCCGCCATGCCACAGTAACCGAACCAGCGCCACCTTCTTGTCCTGAGAACCAAACCTATGTACCTACCATCTTACGCCTGCAACTGATGGATACTGTTCATACTTCACCTGGAGTAGGACATCCTGGTACCCACAGAACCTTGAGACTCCTCCAAAATAGGTATTGGTGGCCCCAGATGAAACAGGATACCAATAAATTTGTTAACATTTGTGACATTTGGGCATAGACTTTGCAACTGACTTACCACCGTCTCATGGATTTACCACTATACTTGTTGTAGTTGACCACTTTTCTAAGAGCTGTAAATTGATTCCATTGACTGGACTCCCCACAGCCCTAGAAACTGCCCAAGCCTTTTTTCACCAGGTCTTTAGACACTTGGATTGCCAGAGGATATTGTATTGGATCGCGGTACCCAATTTACATCCAGAGTCTGGAAGGAGTTCTTCTGCCTGCTTGGAGTTACCATCAGTCTGTCCTCTGGCTATCATCCACAGAGTAATGGCCAAGCTGAAAGAAAGATCCAAGAGATTTCTCATTATCTTTGTGTTTATTGTCACGACCACCAGGAAGAATGAAGTCCATTCCTTCCATGGGCCGAATATGCCCAAAATTCCCTGCGTCAAGAATCCACCGGTCTCACCCCATTCCAATGTGTGTTAGGCTAACAGCCTCCATTGTTCCCCTGGTCAGAAGAGCCTACTCGGTTACCTGCCTTGGTTCAGATCATTGGTTCAGAGAGAGTGAACAGGTTTGGGATTCTGCCCTTGTCCACTTACAACGAGCTATCCGCAGACACAAGAGCAATGTGGATACCCCAGTCGTCTCTCAACTCCCCAGTACCAACCAGGTGAAAGAGTGTGGCTATCCACCCGTGACATAAAATTGTCAAAAACAAAAAACCACCAGAAATTGATCCATCTGAAATGATATATCAGGTAAATGAGATGCTTGATTCCAGACAAAGAGAGGGTCGCTTACAATATCTCATTGACTGGGAAGGGTATGGACCTGAAGAGAGGTGCTGGGTCGATAGAGATGATATTCTGGATGAACGTCTTACCCAGGACTTCCATCAATTGCATCCGGATTGCCCAGCTCCACGGGGACGGGGAAGACCACGACGCCAGGTGAAAGCATCGGGAGATGCTCGTAGAGAGGGAGGTGAAGTCACGTCTGCGACTGCCACTGATCCTAGATCAGACTCATTTCCATGTTCTCAGTCTCCTGAGTTTTAATTGACAGCACCTGAAAAGTCTCACCATTCTACAG
>JAUMHI010000061.1:12063593-12101112 GCA_032359435.1 Enteromius unitaeniatus
TAGATCAGACTCATTTCCATGTTCTCAGTCTCCTGAGTTTTAATTGACAGCACCTGAAAAGTCTCACCATTCTACAGCTTCTCTGTCGGACATTGAGGTAACTTTCCATGCCTCTTTGTTCTGATACCACTGCTTTTATATAATAACCTTTATGTCCCAGAATGTCATGAGATCCGGAAATGAAGAGAGGCTCAATCACACTCACCTGCACCGAGCACGCTAATACCAAAGGCTGAAAAAGTATCGTAAGATAATTGACTTTACCTAATACTGACCTGTACACTTACCAAACCTTACTTGCCTGTACTGTGAGTCCCAGGAACGCCTACTCACCTGATGATCTGCAGAATCCTGCTGTTATCCTAGCACGCTGATAGGAAGCTCCTCCACTCACCTGTATGCCTGTAGCGTTTTTGAAATCAAAACCACTCGGGAGTTCGCTTGAGGAGTAAAGATAGTTTATCTCAGAGACTAACCTGTTTCCCTTCACTGTGCCCAGGCGTCAAGAGGAAACCTCCGCAAAGCAAAGAAAGGCGACATTCAGTAAAGGACTGGACTTACTCACAGCGCTGCACATTCCCTAGCACGAGAGTCACACAAGGAAGCGATCCGGAGATTGCTGCGCTGATGATACGGAGATCGTCAGCGCACTTTATGTTATTTCCACCCCTACCTTCTTCAGTTATTCCTTCACCTTTTAATGGACAATAAACATTGAATTGTTGACTCTCAATCTGGTTCTGTTGTCCTTAAACAATATTTTACTTGTATATATTTTCATAAAGAGTTTATTTAATCACATGGATATATTTATTCTGGTAGTGTATTTTATTTTTTAATTTTTTCATACATTTGATCTTATTATCTACTCTATTATTCTGTCTCAACTACTACCCACTAGTTATACTATACAATAACCTGGACGTCTTGATGGAAAGAAAGGTCAAGTGTCCCTTTTAGTGCGGCATGTATAATAGACAGGACTCCCCTCAGGATCACAGATTTGCTAAACAGCTGACGGTCATGGGCTAAAGGCATGGTGCTGGCTGCATCTGCATGTGTGAGCTTTTTTTTCCTCCTTCCAGTCTCAGCTGTCATGTCTATTCACCCCCTAAATCATGACAAGCATGTGAGAGGATCTTTACAGCTATTCTTTCAATAATAAGCACTTGTTTTTTTCCGCTCATACGCAGCCGTACAAGGTCGTCAGTTAGCATTTTAAAAATATACGTGATTAAATTTATGCATTATTCTTTTATACCCAATAACAATAGTTCTTTTTTGCATGATTGAATGTGCCCAAAGAGTCATGGCCAAGAAAGCAGGTATTTTTATCTGACTCTAACACCATCAAGTCATAAATCTCCACCTGGAAAAAAGAAATTAATAAAACCTAATTACATGCCAACTATTTTTCCACCTCTCTTACCTCCTTCCTAAAATTTCCTGTTTGGAATCACATGAAAGTTGGAAAAAAAGAATCTCCTTTTTTCCATTCAGGTTAGGGGGGTTCAAGGGCAGGTGCGCAGTGGCACACAGCTGCATCCAAGAGTTGTTTTCCACCTCTGCTTTACTAGAAAAACAGCCCTATTCCATCTCAGCTCGGAGATCTGACCCGGATTGATGCATTGCTTACGTAGCGGCGGAGATCTTTCATACAAAGACAGGACGTGAGATCTGACATGGTAACTTTAGTTTGATTATAGACTTGATGACATTTTAAGGGCCGGTTTTGTTTTTGCTGAGCTGTTTTTTGTTATTGCTATTAATATGATACGAAAGAAGCAGCATCAACCCGAAACAAAATTTAAAAAAAGGACAGTTATGCTCTCTTGACCCATCATCCTACATTGACCCTCCATTATCTGCTTTTATCTCTGCTTAAGTCCAGCTCATCTCAGGGTATTGTCATTCTCAAGTGTTTAAGATACTCTTCCCAACCCAAATGTACAAAGCAGATGTGAGTGCCATAAGCTCCAGACTGTCCCTTCCATCTCTGTGGCTGATGTCTTCTGGATGAGTTAGGTATTAAATATGAGAATGTTAACAGCTGGTTGTTCATCCTTACTTGAGTGCATTAACCTCTTTAGCTGTTTTTTGATTCCGGGAGAAGGGACCGTGGAAGCGCCTGGGCTTTGGCAGGGAGACAGGACGCTAAAGTCCAGAAGCAAGAGAACGACAGCGCCGGGGAAGGTAAACACGAGCGAACCCGGAGGAGGTGATCGACTTGGGCAGCAGTCACCTGCTTGCTCGCTTGCACAAGAAAAAGCAAAGGTCGGGTTCGTCCAGGCAGAAAAACACTGCACTTTCTTCTGCTTATTTGACTAGCGGGGTGGCAAAGCCACTTTTGGAAGGGTTCCAGGGACAAACATGGATAAGACACACACATACACACACGCGTGCGGAGGATGGGTGATATCATGCCTGCTGTGGCCGGCCGAATCAGGGCTCCGCTGGAGCACTGATGGGTAATGAGGAAGAAAGAGCACATCTGCACAGGGATGCCGTGCCCTTGGAGCTTTTAGTGTATTACCACACCATAAAGACACTGCGCATGTACAACCCTCGCATGAGAATCACCGTGCCGGAGGATGACAGATGATCATTATGGTTATGGACTGTACATTTGTGATATGCTTCATTTATGATGGCATATCTGGTTTGGATTTTCTGTCGGCCATAAAAAACACTGGAATCATTGTATTTGCGTTGGTTTTTCTGATGCAGATTATAGGAAGTTCAGTAAACATAACATTTGGATATTATTTACTCACCGTCATGTTGTTCCAAACCTGTACATTTCTAACAAAAAAAGTGGTGCACATGATATGTACCCTTTATATAAGTCTTCTGAAGACACATTATAGCTTTGTGACTTCCCAAATCCCAAATCTATATGACTTTAAGGTATGTTAATAAAATCTCAGAGATTTTCATCCCTTCATTTAAAGTGCTCATAATATTTATTTATTTATGAACACTCAATACACTGAGCAAACCGAATATGGTAAAGAAGCTCAACTGTACTTGCTTCATGTATAAAAAACAATTGACAAAAATCTTTTCAATTTCTAAAATAAATTTGTGTTTCAAAGATGACTGAAACACTTATGGAACAACATTACTAATGAGAGTACTGATTTTTGGGTGAACTGTTAAAAATAAAACAATTGAAAATAAAGTTTTAACTTCAGTGACACCAAAATGTTATTAACAAAACATGACACACCATTTTTGAACTGTCTTAAGTATTGACATAAGGGCAAATTATTACTGAATCCTTATATTTTCATCACAAAAACTACCTCATGACTTCAGAAGACTTGAAATATACTGCATTATATCTTATGGACTACTTTTATTACACTTTTTGGGGTGTTTTCTTTGCTCTTTTTAGAATTTGACACACTTGGTCATTATAAGCAGTTGCTGTATGGAAAGATCTGAATAAAGATTATTAAAAAAGATTATAAAATGTATTTTAATGTTCCACTGGGGAAGAAAAAACAGCATATGGGTGGACCACATGGCTACAAGACAAGACAGTGACTAAATGAACAAATTTTCAGTTTTAAGTGAACTCTTCCTCTACGTCATGCCCTGTACTAAGTCACACCCTCACTGTTGTCTCTTTATTTGTTTAAGGCAACGCTAAACTGTGCCCTGGAAATAGGATTTATATGATAGACCCATCAACATCACAATATGTCTTGCTCTAGGCTGAATAAATAAAGACAAATATGCAAACTGTAGTGGTTCACACAGACGTCAAGCTCCTAATGCCACTGAGGGAAAAAAAGATCTTTTGAATTGCCACAGAACAACTCAGCGAAAACACCTGCCAGTCTCAATGTCCTCAGCTTCAAGACCGGGGTTAAAAAGCATGGTCTCTTTGAACTTGTTCCTCCTGAGTAAATATTGTCTTATCAACATGTCCCTAATGGACTATCCCCTGTCTTCCAGTGAGGTAGTTGTAAAGAAAACAGGGCTTGAACAGAAAGCTCCTTTGTATTAATTTTTCTTTATCTATTGTCTCTATATTAGACGCATTATCATTTGTGGTTAAGGTCTGTCTATTGAATACGACTTGGCAGGTGGTCATGTTTGCCAACATAAGAAAAGTGAGCTTCTGTCTTAAGTATGTCAACAACCTGAGAGTTTTATGAGAACAGGCAGGGGGAGGGGAACAGAGAGAAAGAGAGAGAAAGTTAAACAGGTCAGTAACATGCAGGTCTTTTTGTTTGGATTTTTGTTATGTCTGTGAAGAATCATTTCTAGATTTAGACATTTTGATAATTTATTTATTTAATTAGCAATTAATTGATTGCAGGGGTTCAAGTGAAGTCTAGATGGTGTCACTGTCAAAATAAGATAAAAAAAAAGTTTTAGTATAAATAAACTTTGGCATTTTATTTAGTAAAAAATGCATGAATAAATAGAATTATAATTAATACATAAATTGTGTATTTTATATTTATACATGCTGTAACAAACATGCAACATGCCATTTTCTTGTCATGTGACAAAAAAGAAAAATCCCTGAAGAGTCCCCTGTAGTCTTTTATGACTGTGTTTCAAGGAGAATAAACAAAACATTTTATGTAATTTAAATAAATAAATAAATAATACAAAAAATAAATAAATCAAAACCAAAATGTAACTTTTTAATGGAGTAATTTTGATAAAAGTTCATAATTAAATTATTTTATCTTGTTATTCATTTATGTTAATTATTTTAATTTTTTTATCTTGATAATGATAATATTTATTCAAAGTGCAAAAATTTATCACTTATAAAATAATGGTTACTCCACTTGACATTTAAAATAAATAAATAAATATATTAAATTTTTTCAATAATTTATAACTGTATGGAACCAACATAGTTTATGTGCTAAAATTACATTCATAATAATTTGGCACTTGCAATGTGAACTAGATTTTTAAATGATTCCTCCTTTCATCATCTCGGACATCTTTATTTGTCATTGACCCTTACATGTAGAGGGACATCATGCTATTCGCTCTAAAACATCACTTTTCCCTGTCACTGTACAGACAATGAACACAAGCTCACAGGGTCGAATCACACCAGGGCCGTTTCACACGGCAACCCAGAGAGAAATTAATTAGTGAAGAGACGTTTACATGACACAATGCCCGCGTGTGACATCCCCGCCACCTTCAACTGAAGCCAGCGGAGCCCTTAGAGACCCCATCCGTGCTCCCGCTCTCTCTCCCCCTGCCCCGCTGAGAGACGCAGCAAACTCGGCCCTTTTCTTTCCACTTTTGCATTTTAGCTCAGACAAGAAACGTGGTTCACAATGAAAAAAACTAAAATTAAATTTGGCCAGGAAAACCTCATGACTACAGCTGGCTTGACCCAACTGGCTTTTGATCAATGCGGTCCTCCGCATCAAGTTTGTCTGCTGTAGACAAGAACGCCTCTAAATTGTTTTCCCCCTCAATGGCTGGAATTAATACAGCAATGTAAAGAGCTTACGATAAGTGTCTATCTGCCTCCAGCACTTGCACACAGAGGAAGGCTCGCACGCTTCGCCTTAATTTGTGTTAATTCATTTGGTCACAGACTGAAATGTGTGAAACGTTGATCCTATGAAGAGGGAAATTACAAAAAGAAAACATTACGAACGGAAGCACAATGAAGAACTGTATGACTAAAGTCAAGGGTGGGTTTGCCTGAATGCGGCAACATTTCTAAGTGGATGTAATTCCATGGTGATTATAATAAGCGGGTTAAGATAAACCCGGAGGATGCTAGCATAATGCACATGCGTCTATTTGTCATGTTTTTCCTTGTACTCTTTGTATTCACAAACTTTAGCAGCACTCTCTTACTTATCAAAAGACTGGCCAAATACGTATTATCCTCGTGATAATTCACAGAGAGAAAACATTAAGGATGATGGACGGAGAAAAATAATATGTCTTTGACATTTTTGTCCCAGAACATCCTCCGCCAATGACCTTCTGTACAAGACACGGTGAAAAGAAATGCTTCTCAAAAGATGAGCTGGCCATGGAGGAAGAGGAGAGAGGAGGAAACAGAGACTTTTTCACCTCTTGCATGTTGCTGGTTTCCTCATTGGAGAGGCCGGCTCCTCACCAGCTGTCATCCTGTAGGAGAGCAGAGAGTCCGGAACACCTCCTTCATAGCTCAGCAGACTCTGCAAGATAAGACACACACACACAGTGCACCCTCAAATGCGAGAAGGTCTTTCCATTTAACAGTAGTAAAACCATACATTTTATACAAACTCAAAAGTTTCAAAATTATATTTAAAATAAATACAGTTCTTTTGAATTTTCTACTTATCAAGAAAAAAAGCATAAAAACTCTTTGTAACATTAGTGAAAGGAAGAAGTGTTTCCTGAGCACCAAATCAGTATTTAGAAGCTGGATTAATGACTGCTGAAAACTCAGCTTTGCCATTACAGGAATAAATGGCATTTAAAAAAAATATTACATTTTTAAACAGTTTTTACAGTATTATGAGCATAAAAGACTCACCGTGAGCATAAAAGCATAAAAAAATGTTTAAACAGCATGTTTAATAAAAATAAATAAATAAATACAAATTTAAATAAAAATAAATAAAATATAAAATAAAAAGCATTTTTGTTTTATTTCCGTACTGGGTGTAATATTTTAATCATTAGTTTAGTTTAGTTTAGTTTCAATTTGTGACGTTATAAACACAGCATTGTTTCCACAAGGATGTGCCATGTTTTTTTTCAGTCGAATCGATTCCTGTCCTACATTTTCCCCCAGTGAACTATATATCACTAAATATCACATTACAGAAGTTAAATGGCTTGTAAGCAAAAATACAAGTGGGCTTTGATACTTTGCACTAGTTTTCTAAAAATACTAAGCCAAATGATACATAAACACTCCTTAATAATTACGAAATGTTGGTGAAACACTCTTAAAAATAAAGATCCTTCACGATGAAATATAAGAACCTTTTTACCTAAATGGTTTGATAAAGAAACTTTAACATCTTTCTTTAACATCAAACTTTATTTGACTGAATGGTTCTTTGTGGAACTTTTAAGTGCTTTTATTTCTGAGAATGAAGTGGAACATTCTGTGATTAATTGAGTTTATTAATGATATCAGGCATGTAATGTAATTATTTTTTAAGTCTTTAAACTATTTTAAGAAACTGGAAAAAACAGAAAACGTACACCTTGATCTGGTTCCAATAAAATCAAGAACATTAGTTGAGCGAAGTGCAATGTGTGAACTGTCTGGGTGTTCCCTCTCTCAAGAGATAGACCGACAGAGACAGAAGAGATTAATAGTGTGAAGAAAACGATGAATGAGAGAGCGAGAGAGAGAGAGTAGCTGCACTAATCTGTGCGAAATGCTCTTGAGAATGTGAAGCTCGAGGGAAGAAGTCTCAAAACACAAGCTGAGACATATGGCAGCCATCATCTTGATTAAACTCTGGCAGCACTTGCCGTAGGATTACAGTGAAACCCTCACAAGACAACTTAATGAAGTGAGAGACATGCATCAGGATCCATCACCCTTCTCCTGTGAAAATGTGTCACTGCTGTTTAACATGGAATAATTTAATAATGGATCGTTGAAGGGAACGTATTTGCTGAGTAATGTGGAGTCCATCAACTTGAGCAGCCAATAATCTAGTCTTCAGTCTTACATGATACTTGAGAAATCATTCTAATATGCTGATCTGATGTTCAAGAAACTTCTTATTATTACATTTGAAAATGATTGTACTGTTTAATGAAGTGTAAAAACAGCAGGCTTATTTTTAAGATTATTTGATAAAAATAAAGAATAAATAGCATTTATTTCAAAAAGAAATCTTTTGTATAATCTAATGCTGTCAAATAAAAGTTTTTGTTCACAAAATATATGTACTGTATGTGTGTATATATATATATATATATATATATATACACACACACATAATTAATATAAAGAGTACACTTATATGCTACGTAAACAAAAACCTTAATTTTGGATTTAATTAATTATGATTTATCGTTTGACAGCACTGATACAATGAAATAAATAATGACTATTTTAAGGTGCCCTTGTTACAGTGTAATTATACATTTAAGTACTGAGTAATATTAATTAACAACATGTACTATATGCTTAGGGTTAGGGGTTTGGTTTTGGGTTACTTGCATGTAATTGTGCATAATTAATTGTTATTATAATAATAAGTACATGTAACGTAAAACAAGGACACCTTAAAATAAAGTGTTTCCAATGTAATTTCTGTCATTTTTGATCAATTTAGTGGGTCCTTGCACAAAATAAATACATTTTATCATTACAGTAGCAGCTCAAACAATAGCAGTTGGTGGTGTATGCAACACAAGAATCATGAGTTTAATAACTGATAAAATACTGTAAATCAAAATGCAATGTAAATCATGCCTTTACAGTTATGCACATACAATAGGAGTCTATGGAATTAAAAAAATAACACAACAAATACCCTATGCTTGAATTGATCTGACAAGACACTGCTGAACTAATACATTAAGAAATGCCTGTTTTTAGCTTTTCTGTGTCATTTAGATGATTTGGTTATTTACAGTATGATGCCAAGCGAAGATCGAATCTCTGTTAAAGTCATCTTTATGTATAATAGGTCTCAGTCAGTAAAGATGACTGTTTGTTGTGTCCATCTTGCTGAAGGCAAAAGCAGTCTCCTCTGTGTGAATGTTAAGGAGCAGATGCCCACCTGGCCCACAGAGAAGCCTTTTGGACCAGGAGACACCCATATGTTAGAGGAGATGATTCCTGCCGAGGATCACATACTTTACTGCCACAAATCTTACTGTGAGAAGAGAGAAAGAGATAATAGAGAAAAACAAATTTGTGGTACACTCATTCTGTACTGTATAGTCTGAGAATGCATGTTCACGATTAACCAACAGAATAACAATAAGGGAAAACAAATGAAAATAAACAAACAAACTAACAGGATGCATCCAAGCGATGTGAAAGTCATTTTGCTAATAGGCTACAGGATTTTATCCAGGACTGAAGGACGGTTATTTAATCTAACAAGACATTAATAGGTCACAATTTGTTTATACAGCGCAAAAAGGAGTTGTTTTCCAACAACAGTGTTCTTGACGTCTTAAAAATGCTGCGGAGACAACATTTTCGCCTGAGGCAAGATTTTAGAGGAGAAATTGCTGTAGTCTTCAAAACACCATTGTTTGCTCTCGTCTACCATCAGCAATGATCTTAGCTTTGACTTACAATTAAAGACATAATGACAGACTTTATGAAAATAAATGTAAATAGTGGGACAGATTCTGTTTATATCAGCACGCTGGCTTTTAGTGCGACATCAGCTGAGCAAACAAAACTCAATTCACCTCAACTGGAAATGTAGTTCTCTCTGGTTTCTTTGTTGCCAGTTATATTCTGAGCAGTTCATCTCACACTTACATGTGCATCATGCTTTAAACAACACTGGCATAAAATCAAACCCAGTGGGAGGAAACTTTCTTAGAACACTATTTTAACCTCAAAGAGGATAAATGAATGAAGTCAGGATCCAAAATTAGCTTTTGGCCACACCTTCCAGTAGCAGGTGGATTAGAATATTTACTTGCCATAAATATTTCTTAAGGGCAGAATACACACACATGACTTTTGCCCAGATTTTTGGACAAGTCTGGGAGAAATCAACGATAGTTTCTGAAAGCCATAGCCAGTTTTCAGATTTTGGGCACTAGGAGAATTCACAGAAATTCTTTTTTAGTCTTTTAATTATTCTGAATCCATCCCGTTAGAGCATATCAGACATGCTTGATATTTCGAGCTGATTTTAGAACACATATCATTTTGATTTGTCATCTTAGCAATGAGGCACATGTTTCTGCGTGAGTCTGTTGTGTTCGGAACAACTTAAAAAGGCTGGTAGTGTGTGATCCTCAGTTGTTTAGTTTATGATGCCCAGTTTTTCTCTGTAACCATTTACAAAGTTATATGATGCCTAGTGTTGTATAATCTGTTCAGATTTTCTATTCTGTCATGTAGTGTGTTCCAGCCTAAATAAATAAAGATTTTTTTTTTTTTCAAATTTCTTTTTAGTATATTTGTGCTACTGTCACAAAAAAGGTAAATAAAATACACTGTGATCACTGGTTTTAGTTAAATAATTAGTTTAGTTAATAGTAAACGTAATTTGCAAGAGATTAGTTATTTACTAAAGATTTGGTCTTTAATTAGAATTTTTCCAAAAGAGAGAACAAATAATAATAATAATAATAAAAAGTAAGAATACTTTAAAAATATATATTATAACGTGATAATTAGTTTATTTTTTGGTAAAATCAATCTAAAATTAATATGGAATTTAAATGTAAACCTGGAAAAACAACTAAATACAGGCTCATTTATTTATGTTAAAGTTGTGACATTATGTTAATTCATGTGTGATTAAACATGTAAAAGATTTTAATTTGGTTGCTGCACTTCAGATGCACTTCAGGTAAACAATGGCGCAAACCTTGTCTGATAAATCAAAGGGTTTGAAGAGTAACATATTAACCCTGTCCCTGCATCGGAACCCCCAGTTTTTCTATATGAATATGGAAGGCTTATGTCTGCTCCATGACTCTAATTCCCTCTGTCTGTTTGACTGATCCCTAGAGACAAGTTGTTGACCTGTGGTAACATTGTGATACACGGCCACTAAGCCACGTGGCTCCAGCAGTCTTTCCATACACACTGGATGATGAGAGACGGGGAAGGCAAAGAGAGGGAGAGAGAAGAGGTTGGGGATAGAGAGGAAGAGAGTGACATCGTTTTATAAGCAAGTTACCATGAAAAATTTGCTAGCAAAATATTTGCACAGGAGTGCGCTCTGGGCTGGGTAGATAACCTATCTGTGTTTGACTTTAGCTTCCCATGCTCTAAATACTCATCTTCTGCCTGTTTGGCTTATTGATTAGTTTGGCAAGAAACTAGGCCTCTCTAGCAGTGACCAAGGTCAAACTACACACACATTTAACTCGCTAATGCTCAAACTTCTGTTCTCACACACACACACACACTCGCACTAAACTGCATATACATGAGCAGCATTTATGCTAACGTCACACAAAAAAAGCTATTCTAAAGTAATGTTATCTAGAGCGTTAACGGATTTCTCAACTTGATGTCTCCAACTTTAAATCGAATATCTTTCAAACTGCCCGACCCCACCCAATCTGATGGCCTCCCTTTTCTCAAGCCATGCAGACTAATGCGATGTGCAATTAGAAAAGATCGTTCAAATCTTTCTGCCGGCGGTGGCTTTGGTTCATCGTGCTGTTCCGCACCCAGAGTGCACCGTGCAGTTAAAGAAGAACAACGTCACTAACTTCGACCTCAAACTTCCTTCCGATCGCTCTGGGGCGGCAGGAGAGGGAAGTTAGGGTTGAGGCGTTAGCCTGTACGCGCCGTTCACGCGATTAGCCGGCTATTCTTTAATTAGTCCTAGTGGAGAATGCGGGCAGAAGGCACTCATTCCTCCCCCTGATCGATGGTATTGAAATCTGAAGGTTATTTCTGGGGCGCCGGGCCTCAGATTGTCGATGTCATTCCCATCACATGTGCATTGCCCCTAAGCCTTGTTCTGAACTGGAAGCGTTAGCGGGCAACAGTGTGAAAAAAAGGTCCTTAATTCTAAGCACTTTGATTAACCTCTGCCAGCAAGGACTTGTCCGAACTGACTTGACATACCCATGTGACGCCCTATTATTAGCCCGTATCGAGCCACAGCACACTCCCAACCCCTCTACCGGCGCTCCCTCCCATCAACTACCCCCCAACCTGCAAGTTTGTCCTTATGTAGATGTATACATATCTGCCGACTTGCTGTAGGGGAGGCGGGCACATGACCTCCCATTGTGAGGAAAACTTGGCACGTGGCCCCGCTCCTCAGTTAGAAGCATTGTTCTGTTGCAGAGGAGAGTGACACTGCTGGAGAAGATACTCGCTGACATTTTCGACTTTTTAACCACCATCAGCCCATTAATCAATGGCTGCATCTGTTTCGGAGGGAACGGGAGCGAGGGAGAAAGACAGAGGGCGAGAGAAAGAAAGGGAAACGGGGAGAGTGAGAGAGAGATGCCCGTGTAAATACACTAGCGCTAATCCGGCCAGACAAATGTGTGGAGGAGCCGAGAGAGAGAGACAGGGTTTGACTTTGACTTGCGCTGAGAGGGGGCTTGTGTCAGTTCCACCTTTGCTTTATCTCATCAGCTCAGTATTAGCACATTGCATTTGCCACTCAAGTGTTTAGCATATATGTAAATTTTATAGCCCTCGACATGTTTGTCCCTGCTGACAGCCATGAAAATGTTTGCCCATGAGTCTGTGTGTCTCTCTCTGTGTGTGTGTGTGTGTGTGTGTGTGTGTGTGTTCGATGTTCACTTTTTGGGAAAATGCATCTGAATGATGCTCAGCAAGGTGTGAATGTGCGTGTATGTACTGTACGTGTGTGTCCGCTCTTGGGTGTTAGTTTCCGTATGCGCTCTGATGATAAGCGAATGAGAGCTCCCTACAATAGAACACTTGAGTATCCGAAGAAAAGGGAATTGTGTTGGACACAAGATGGCGTGAACAAAAATCTGAAGACACCTTCTTTTGCTTTGAAAGGAATCTGCATTCATTCAAAGGCTTCTTTCTTCTTTAGGTACAATGGTTTGAAATTTCCTGAGCAAGTAGGCCTCTTCTTTACCCTTCAGTTGTAGAAGCAAGAGTGTTTTGTAGGTGCGAGACACGGGTGACCTTTCTTTGATAGTCGCTGTGATATACGATGGGCCTAAAAGAATAGTCTGTCCCATGCTTTGCATTCAGCTGGCATGAGGGCTTTTTTTCCTGCTGCAAAAGCCACCTCATAATGTTTTCTAATTCTGTTCTATTTTAAGAGCATTACAGCATTCTATTTTAACAGCGTCTGAGGATCGCACCACGCATTCTCTATGTTAATAACCTTCAGTGAAGGGCCTCAGGAAACATGCAACATTCTTATAAAACTTCTTCCATGTTTACAGAAGATACTGTAAACTTAGCATTATTAATATAGTTATAACACAATTTGATGTCTATTGTAACTAACTTCTAAAATATTACCATGTTTTTTCTCTCAAAAACTATTTTTTTAAATAGTTTGGTCTCATAACTCTTTTTTTTAACTTTCAAATATTTTATTTCAATTTAAAGAATGATTTTACATTTAGCAATACAAGAAGTAGTCCTGCACTTAATATTTTGTAGCAACCACAGACTTTAATCAAAATAGAGGTAAGATGTATGTGATGGATACAGTGATATGATTATCTTCATACCATGACCGTTTTGCATGTGAATCAATAATCAACATCAGAATGTGATACATCATGTACAGAAGTTGTGGTTTTGTGTATATACGTTTAGACTAACTGTCTCTGGCATTAAGTATTCTGTGTAAATCTGAATCTGAAATTAATTAAATAGTTATACCTCACAGGAAGTTGAATTATAATTGAACAGTGTGATGCCACAGGGGTGGTTTATGACAAATTTACTTTTAGAACATTCTGGGAAACAGGTCTGTTTTTTCCATCCATCTAGTTCTCCAGGTTTCTTAGTGCTTTTATATTTTTCTTGCTAAAGCATTTAGTCATCTTATGTATCTAGAAAAAAAAGTTAGTAGTAGATGACTGGGGTTGATCTCTTTGTTGCTCATATATGATGGAAATAGGCACATCAAGGTCTCTGGAGATGGACTTACAGCCTTGAGGTTGTCCACGCTTGACAATCCTCTCTGAAACCTTCCCAGATAATGGTGGCACATACAATGTCACATAAAGAAAGGAGAAATTTTCTTGATTCAGACTACCTGGATGAGTGATTTTTTTTATAGGCACTTGACTTCTTCCCTCCTTTTAAGCATACCAAAGAAGATTCTATGTAGATTAACTTTTAATTAACCATTTTCCTTGAAGAAATTTCAAATTATCTGAAAAGTGCATACATGAACTACAGACCCTTCCATGTATTGAGCAAAGCTGAAAGAAGGTTTTATTTAGCTGAAAGAAATGGTATTGAGAAAGAAATAAGAGAAAAGAGAAATGTTTCAAAACTCATGTACAATACCAAAATGTGACATTCCACATTTACAAGCTGCTAAAGAGCCTGCTTATTAACAACATGCCTGGGATTTAATGCCTTCACAGAGAGATATACTAAATGGGTCTCAAAAACACAACACTGTTAGTACTGTCCTTGTGATCATCTGCCCAAATCTGCCCAAAAACCACTTCAGCACCTTTTTAGCTGCGAACTCAGTCCTCGAATGCAAAATTAAATGAGTTTGGACATTACTACCCTAGATGATATTATTAAAGATAATTATGGTTAAAAATACTGTGCACAAACAGATTTCTGAAATCTACTGTATGTCTTTTATTGGTCAGAAAAACAGATGACCACACACTTTTCTCATGGTATTGGTTAAGCCATTTTGAAAGAAAGTTATGTGCAGAAATGTAGATAAAAAGCATATATATATTGCTATATTGACAGATAAATATTCTTTGGGGTTTCTGTTGGGTGTTGAGCTGGAAACGTGCATAGAAACCTGCAGGTTTTGGTCGCTAATACATCATTGCTAATTGCTTAAACCAATCAGTGCCAAACATATTGAATGTAATCAGGCTGAAGCACTCGAATTCAAAATATCCTCATCAGGCACCGTTATCTAAATTTCTCTTCATGAGCAAAAGCTCAACAGCCTGTGTGTAGAGTTGTGTAGGTGCACGAGTTCGTTCTTCCTCATGTCTTTTGGAAGTTTAGAAGATCGTGATCAAGTGCGATGAGGATGAACAGAAGGAGTGATTACTAGAGAACGCAGGCCCACTGTAGAAGAAGGATTACGGCTCAAAGAGCAGTTTACACTCCTCTGCTCTCAACTCAATTTCTCAAGGCGCTGCTTTCTAATGATTGGACTTACACTCAAGGCCACGCGTTGGCAGTCACACTATCCAAACAAACACACAGAGACACGCGCATGCACACACCACGTTTATTAATAGCTGAAACAGCTGCGGATCCTCTGGCTCACACCCGAGGAGAGGAATTCCCAGCATTCAATGGACAGAAGTGTGTTAATCTGTGATTCTTCACCATAGGCAGAAGACAGATGGATTCCTTCACTCTTTCACTTTTCTCTGCGCGTGCGATGGGATCAGCTAGCAAGAGGCATGGGTATCCACCGCTAATTAAAGGTGGTGGGTGGGAATTGGAGGGATTGCTGGACAGATGGACTGCCTTCACCAAGGAGCCAGGGATCTTTGAACCCGGACTACGGAGCATATTTAATTAAAGCTCTAATTTTCCCAACGGCATGAAGATTTTTTTTGTGTGTGAACAATGACCCCATTGTCTTTCTCAAGTTTCAATATGAGATCAGAGGTGTTGACTTTTCTGAATGTGATGTTAGGAATTTTCAAATATTTTTAATAAATAACTAACATGCATATAAATCAGGCCTACTGTATGCATCCAAAAGTCTTTTAACCCTGGGTTAGCATCTTTTAAACCCTAGGTTATGGGCCAATTTAACCCTGGGTAAAGGAATAACCAGACATATTGGCAGCAGGTTAGTATCGGCAGTTTTAAATTTATTATACAATTGTTTACCTTTATTGGAGCACCAAACCCCACCCCTACCTCTGAACAATATAAACACACACAGTCAAATGCAGTTACAGGTATTTATTGCACAAACGAATCATTAACAAGCAGTATAAATACATTACAAGCACGTCACATTCCAAGTCTTCTGAAGCCATACAAAGTCTTTATGCGAAGAAGAGAGTAAAGAGAGTTTTCATCACTAAAAAAGATCATCTCATTCAGAAAACATACTCCCGTCCCGTAGCATGATGCAATCGCTCACGAGATTCACAAGAGCCAATGGCATTTTACAACCAACGTTGACGCAAGGATTCTTGTAGCCGCATTTTTTTAAATTGAGCACAGACTGCAGCTGCGCACAGGAAGTATGAAGAAGACGGAGATAGCGACCGCATCTATTCCTCTCACAAATCAATCGTTTTGCATCAAAAGACTTGGAATATTAATATCTTTCAAATAAATGATGACGCTGGTTTTATCTGCCTGCTATATCTTGTATTTTATTGACAGATGGTACGTTTAGGGGCAGGGGTTTGGTTACGTGCTCATAAATGTGTAAATAATATAATTTAAGTAAAACTGTTTAAACTGAAAAATCACACCCCTACATATATGCAATAATGCCATTGCTTTTACCCAATATATCTTTTAATTATGACGATAAAATAAAATAAAAATTGCGTGATGCTAAGAATTTCCTATTTAAAACAACAGAGGACCCTACACGTCGAAAAGTTACTAAAAAGGGTTACCTTGATCTTCAAAAAGCGACAAAAAAGAGTTTTAACCAAGCTGTTGGAGTGAGTTGGAGTGAGACTGTGTTGATTCTACCAACCCTAAACCTACCCTAACAGTCTACTTTGAGAGTTAGTAAACATGTAATTGCAAAATATTGAGAATTAGCTGATATGTAGTTGCAAGGTTACTACATACTTTTAGAATGTCTAAAGTGGACTATCAAAATAAAGTGTAAAAATTCCACTGAAATTTACAATATAACAACTTTCACCTGTCCTAACTGGTGTTTGGTTGCACAGTACCTGATGGCAACAGTAAACCTGTTAAACCTGTTTCAAACGAACCCCTTTTGTTTACTGCACCATGACTGATGATTAAACATGGTTTCTATTAGCTCAGTTGTTTAGTAGTAGTAGTTCAGAAGTTTTCTGCCATGGAGTAAGTGCTTTTCAAACTTACCCCCATTTACTTCTGACCACTCCATTACAGGTGTAGAGAGGGTAAAGAAAAACATAACACCAGGGGTTTACATCCAACCTCTAGATACCAGGCTAATCCATCTATTCCAACCCCATTCTCTCCCTGAATCATCACCTTTTGACATCATTTTTTAAAATCTGCTGTCAAAGGAGTGTGGGATGTACAATACAGGGGAGGATGAGGAGTAGAAGAAGAAGAAAGAGCTATAGAGAGAGGGTGAGTGTGGGTGGGGGAATCTCCTCTTAAGTCCTCAGCCTCAGTTATGATTAATGACCCAGTGCACCTCGAAGTTCATAAACTTCCCAACCCGCTGATAGTTTATACAAGCTAAATGATTTATTTCCAGCGCATGCCAGACTGCTCATTCCATGTGACGGATATTTCCAGAGTCCTTGCTTGAGGTTGCATCTTGGCGCTATATAACAAGCCTTATGAGGGCAATATAGTAATAGAAACCCCCCAATACGTCTCTTGAGGGAACTTGTTAGAAGCCAGCTCAGATTTCACCTGATGTATGTGACAACACCATGAAAAGATGGCACCATGTCACAGTTATTTGATAGACATTGTGTGTGTAAAATAAAAGTATCCTATTACTAGTTATCAACTTTAGGTTGGTTGGCTTCCAACTATTAGAGCTATCTTCAGACTTGGAAACATCCTATCAGCCTTTACATGCCTCATAGATACCTTGCGCACTGATACCGCCTCCCTCCAGTTTAATGACCGTTGGAGGAATCTGGCTCCTTCCCCGCTAAATGCCTCCGATCGCTCCTCTCCTCATTGGAACCTGCGTCTGAGGGATCTCTCGAACACCTGTCACCCCAAACAGCAGCATTTTCTGAGCGCATTCTCCATCACTGTCACCCTCCCATCACCTGCCTACTTTACCTTATCCCCCTCTCCTTTCATTCATCAACATTTTAGGTGATGCCTTTGACAAGGTCACATCTATTGCTTGGATCGTACATCATATTTATACTAGGGCGCTGACAAACTCTGTGATATTGGATGCCACTTATTTGTCTATTTACATTCTAAGGTTGTACGTGGTCTAAGGAACATTGTTCAAAGGAAAGGGATTGTTTTTAAGGGAGAGTTTTACAGAGTTGAATGACTCTTGAAGGAAAAGGTTAACTGCCTGGTCAGATGGTGTGGTTTGACAAAATCTTTGACAGGCAATTGTTTTTGGGAAGTAGACTGACCTTCAGATAGTTGTAGGCACAGATTTTCAACTATTTTTTGGATTTAGCTAAATCTTAGCCAACTAAATTTAAGCAAAACTATATTATAATATAATATTGAATTCATTAAGCAGTGTTTAGGGGCCATCACTCATTTGGCCAGAGAAATTTTTTTATATTGAAAAATGTTGACTAAACAAAAACTGGCAATGTTGCATTCTCTATCATGTCCAAGAGTACAGTAGCACATATACATCGCATATGTAATCTGAGATAATTGTTTTCTATTGTTTTAAAATATGACACTCATCCAAATGATGAATGTAAAAATATTATAGTCCATTTATAATTGTTCACTGAGTATCCTACATCTTTACAGCTTCAACTTGGCCATTGATTGCTGTCCTGTATTCTAAAAGTCATTCTAAAAGTTGTTTCCATTATAGTGTTGAGTTTATGCAGATAATTATTCTTTAATTATTGTGCATGCTGTTTTTATTATAACAAAACTGAAAGACTACGATATTGTATTTTGTCAAACCACTTAAGCAATTTAAAACTGAATTAACAAGTAACTAAACCAGTTACAGAGTCTAAATCAAACACTTTCCCTCACAAATATATGTATAGATCTAAACCTAATGCTTTCTTTGTGTATTATTTATCTTTTTAATCACTCCTAAGCTCCCAACATGCTGCACAAAAGACATACTAAAGACTAAAGGAATGGCCTACACTTTCTTTGACTTTCATTCAATATGGGAGACCTGAAACTAAAGAAGCTGAAGCTGCAATGTGATACTTTGCTTAATTAACTGCAAACTTTAAATCTGAAATGCTGCATTTTCAAAGTTTAGTGTAGCTGTGGCTTAAGTGTTACTGTATGATTTTAAACAAATGCCAACTTGCTGATCTTTGCACCGAGTGGAATAATTAAATTGTAGAATATAATTCTACAAAACGTTCAGTTCTAACAAAACATTCAATAGCTAACATGACATATCAGGGCACTCTTTAATTAATGACTTAATGAAGTCTCCACTTAAAATAATTGGCTTGACATTAATCACTTAGTGCTGTTAGCTTGAGCCTTTGTCCTAGTTATGATTTGCCTTTTTGTTTCTTGATGAGTGTCAGAGGTCTGTGTGTAAAATAAGATTTTTATACAATAATCATGTTGGTGGCCATTTTGTTGTTGTTATTTTTATGACATATGCCGTTGAAAAGTTTGTAGATTATCTTTAAGCTTTAAGCAGAATCACTCTTTCTGACAAAACAGGAAGCAGCTCAGGTAGGAAAGTGCCATTTTCATTCTCTCCCAGTCATCAAGGTCGAAACTTTTCACTCGCGATTACTGAGACAGTAAATGTTTAAGACTTAAGACTTGTAGGGGCTGCACGTGACAAACATAAAGCTAGAACGCTGAACGAATATGTTTACCATCCAACAAAAAACCTTCAAGAAACCATTATTTATTTGTTTGCTGTAATAGCATAGAGCTAAGCTGATGGCACGACAGTGTGATAAAGCAAACGGATAACAGAAATATCTTATGGAAAAGGTTTTCAGCAGTTGGACTGAACCATTGGCTGCATTCCAAGTCTAACTGCTGCTCTTTAATCACAGGGGAGTTGTGTCCTCATTGTCAACGACCTGACAGCACACACCCTGAAACAGCAGCCACATCTCAAGAAAGGATGCAGCTGCTTGCAAACGAATTGCAGGCTTCACTAAGCACAGCCCAACCAATATTTTCACAGGAAATTTGTCTCGCGCAAGAGCTTCACCCCAGTGTAGTAGTGCACACTCTGTTAACTAGAAATCATGGACCAATGCTGAGCTGAAGGGGTTGGACAAATAGAAGGGAGTGGCCAAACCTTACAACCAAGTTTCTCACCTACACCTCTTTCCATAGACAAAATTTTGTATTCAAAGCTAAATCTAGAACAGTTAAGAATGTTTCCATTAAGGAAAAGGTGGTTCCGGTCTGGAAAAACCTGCTGGTTCCAGACGACTGGCACAATGTCTTAAAGTACAGCAAGGTCAGAGTTTAAATTAAAATTGAATTAAAAAGTAAAGAAACCAGTTACAGAATCTAAATCTAACACTTTCCCTCACAAATATATATGGATCTAAACCTAATGCCTTCTTTGTGTAGTATTTATCTTTCTAATCACTCCTATGCTCCCAACATGCTGCACAAAAGACATACTAAAGACTAAAGGGATGGCCTACACTTCCTTTGACTTTCATTCAATATGGGAAACCTGAAACGAAAGCTCATGCTAAGAAGCTGCAATGTGATAGCTGCTTTGCTCAATTAACTGCAAACTTTAAAATCCAAAATGCTGCATTTTCAAAGTTTAGTGTAGCTGTGGCTTAAGTGTTACTGTATGATTTTAAACGAATGCCCACTTGCTGTTGTTTCTTGAAGAGCGCCAATGTGAGTGTGCACACAGAAGCATAAAAGCATGATGCGTCAAAGCATGCAAAATGAGCACCACCACCAGCATCATTACAGTGGAAAAGTGTACTTCTCTGTGATGGGCTAGATGTGTTTTAATGTGGGATAATGCATCTTATTAATCGTTACTTATGGTGTGAATGACTGCTTGGAGCAGCTGGGGGAGGAGAAGGTGTGAGCCACAGGAGTGATGGTACGGCCCCAGCTGTAGTGACCTGTCTGTGCTGATCGCCTGCAGCTAGCCTGAGGGCGGTGAACGCCTGAAGGAGGTCTTCACTGAACAACAAGTAAATAAAAGATATGAGGGATGTCAGAGCCGCAAAGGCCATTGCCATCGGGTAGGAGACTGAGACTCCCTGTGAGACAACATAAGCATCTGCAACACAAACCAACAACTCTTTGCCTCATAAAGAGACCCTTTTCTTCTCACCAATCAAGTACAATGCTGGATTACAGCTGCACTGTGATACTGGGTTCAGGCATGAAACCTCACATATTTATCATTAATTACAATCAGATAGATCAAAAGCATTTCAAAGCAGCTTTACATTGAAGCATCCTATCAGCAAAACTTATTTGGTTAAATTAGGGATAATTTACAGCCAGCCAATCAAAATCAAAAACTCAATATAGTTTCATTTATACATTTTCTATAAATACATGGACAGAAAAAAAATTATATTAATTTTATATTTAATACATCAAAATGTTATATGCTTACTGTACCATATACCAACCCAGAATCATTGGGAAAATGTGCATGTGGTGACATTTCTGCAAAACGTTTTCAAGTTGCTTCTTTCACATTTTGTGACCCAAAGCAAAATATTGGACGGGTGAATCAAGAAGTGTGTTTAGATTCAGAAACAGCTGAATATGAATCTGGCAAACATTAAATTAAAGACTTACTCCACCCCCAAAACAAAAATTTTGTCATTGATCTTTTCTGTGTCAGCCGCAACACAAGGATATGCTATTTTTGTTCAAATCAAAGTGGAAATACATATAGAAAGTGTATACGTGTGTTGCACCTTACACATAACAGTGTATGCGGTTTTGCGCACAGTGAAGCACAACTTCATAAAGTTGAGGTGGAACCACTCATGGCAGATGGACTATTTTGACTAACTTTTTAAATGGGCTGCGGTATGTGCACATCCTGATTGACCCTGGAACAACATTTTAATTAAAAAATATAGTCTTGAGCATATCTCTACACCTAAATATTCTCATGAGTAATGTCTAAAATAAGAGGAAATGGTAGATGATTGACACTGATGTACAACAAACACTGATTGTAAGCCTAAACTTCACAAAAACTGTAAACAGTTTCCTCATATCTGATTAGTTAATCACAATGTTGACCGAGGGACATGTTGCACTTAGTAAAATCAGGTTAGCTATTGTAGGTATTGCAGCAGTTTGGACTAAAGTGTTGTTGGTGATGCAGTGATGAAATGGCACTAGGGTGACGCTGAGGAGAAGACTGGTGGATAAAGTTGTTGCTTTTGTTGTCTTTGTGCACAAAAAGTTGTTCAATTATGGAAGTCTTTGACCTCTGTTATCTTGAGCTGTGTGAATGCTGTACCAGGTGGGCAAACATGTTTATTTTACAAAAGCCATAAATACGGAGCTGGTTATGTAATGCAAATATCAAAATGATTAAGTTTAAAAATCATATGTGGCAAAATGTTTTAATGCCATAATATAGTATTGTGTAAGAACCCATGTGTTTATTAAATGATAACCTGCCCCAGAATCATAATCTTTGTGAAAAGGAATTAAAGTTAATGCCACTTTGTTCATTTTAGCTGTAGACTTCAGTGAATTGAATGTTTAGGTATATTCTTTGACATCCAGTTTAATGGCCATTACACAAACTATAGGACCACGATTGCCCAATCAGAAGCAAGTAATTTAGAGACCCTGTAATAACAGGCTTTAGTCATACTGAGATCCTTCTGAAAATGACTAGGGGCAATGGTCACGTTCTTAGCCATGCCTTAGTGTTTAAAAACAACTTAGCGTATGCTCAGTTGTGCCCTATCATCTCTGATCTACACTGCAAAGGAGCGAGGCGTGAGGTTTTGCGTTTACTTGGTCCCTCCCCCATTAACTTCAGTTAAGTAACTGCGTCAGTCCTAGCGCCTTAATTACTCTTGTCCTTTACAAATTAACAAACTCATTTCTTTCCCAGCATAATAACCAGATGCCCCGTAAGAGCTTCTGTCACCTCAATTCGGTTCTAATTATCTCAATTTCCCCGTAAATCATTTTTATAGAGGCAGTAAAGCAGTGTAACGCTGTTTGCAAGCCAAGACAAGGCATTTGATGGAACAAATCATGTGAAAGGTGTGTCAGTCCTTCTCATGGAAATGGAACAAAATTTTGTTCCAGCTTTAATCAAACACACCTGAATGAACGAAACAAAATCTTTGGGTTCACTTGAAAATTACAAGCAGGTGTGTTAGAGCAAAGATGGAACTAAACTGAAGATACGGTAAAGCTATGGTTATATATTAAAGGGAAGTATAAAGCTGGTAAAGTAAATTGGTGTGAAGCTCAAAAACAAAAGGTCCACTTGGTATATACTAAACTTGTCTAGACAGACAGGAATCCAGGTGAGAGTTCCTTCTTTTACCACAGGGAGGTTTCCTGCACTCCAAGCTTAGATTGGGATCCCTCTCACTGTCCTGAACACATTTGGGGCCTGTAAAGTCTTGAGCCAATCTGTATGCAATAAAATCCATTAACAGAACTCTTGGTTGTGCTTCTATATATTAAATAATACAATTAAAGTTTGCACAAGGCCACAGGCAGCTCCTGGTGGGTTAATGGGCACATTTTTAAATACGGACGTTGTCTTTATTAACAAATCGCATATTTGAAGACTAAACATCTACATTCTTACCTAAAAAAACTCTTAAAACTGCATTCCGTGACACTCAGTGTGAGAAATACTGTAAGTGTGCTGATTCAAATAGTCAAACAGCATGCCTGGAAAAGACTCTCAGCCAATCAGAACTGTTGTATAAATTTAAATAATGAAATATCTTTTTAATTGTGTTTGCATACTTTGTAACACAATTGATCAGTACTGTACCAAGTCTTAGGTTGTATTTAATTATTAGTGTGTGTACTTGAAATTGCAACAGAAAGGATCAAATTATATTCTTGAAATATTTTCATGTCTACCAAATTAGGTTATGCTTCTTTTACCTTAAATGTCTTAATTAGAGTGTTTTGCATCAATGAGCGTAAAACCAATAACACAAAGTGACAAAGCACATTCAATTGTGTCTGGGTCACTGATCTGCCCCTTTGTGCAGGTTGGGGGTTTTGGACTAAAAAGGATGAAGTCTGTAAATATGAAAATAATAACCATTTGATCAAGCTTATTATGAAAGAGTGCACTGTTTACATTCATGCAAGGGCCTTTTGTCATAATTATTACCCTTCTCCCCTCTCTCCCAAGACCTTGGGTTGCAGCTCTTCAGCCCCAATTCTCCCTGGTGACCATTTGAACTAATTACAATGGCTTCTTCAGTAAGCATCTCTAAGACATGCTAAGGAGAATCCTCTACCAGCCTCCAGCAAGATGCTCTCTTCCATTCAAATGCTTCAAATGCTTTCTGCAAGTAATTGTCTGTCCTTAGCAATCCCCTAATGACATTAAAAGTCTCATTATACGCCATCTCGAAGGGGCTTTTAGCTGGAAAATCTTAAGCAACAGACAGCTTAGCTCCAGGGCTTTGAATAAGATCCTTATGTGAATCAAGTGTCGTTTACTAATCCAAACTGTAATCTCATAAGTATTCTCACATTCTAACGCTGGTATTCCCTATTTTCCTTTGTAGGAATTACACGTTTTGATTGTTCTTGTGTCCTTCTGAGCAAATTGTTCTGACTGTCTTAAACCGACTTCAAAACACAACTTAACTTGGATTTATAAAGTTTGGAATGTTTTTGTCATTTTTTTTTTCTCCAGTGCACATTCTAATACAATGGAAGCCTGTTTTGCCATGAAATAAAATAATTGTTTAATGAATCAGAATCAAAACAAAATCATCCACAAATAAAATCAGTATTGTCCAAAATAACAATACTACCTCTTGCTTGGGAATTGGTGCAAAACAGAAATGATTCCCATCATAGTTTGTGTGCTTTACCAGAAGTATAAATAAATATTATATTATATTATCCACCTGAAGTATTCATATGTTTTCGGTTATCTGATTCTTTGACTTTTTTTTGCATGTGTTTCCTTCTGGTATTTGCATACAATATCCCAGCATTTAGAATGGACTGAAACCCTCGATTCTTAATTTATATAATGATAACCTACCTGCATAGATTGTAATTACCATGTTGTGTCTTTAATTTTTGAAATGAATTGTCCACTGCACTCCCTTATTGTCTGCATGTACCCACAGTCCTTCAGTGTGTAAACAGACTTGTTGGCTACTGTTTCCTGCCAAATCATAACATTTAAAGTATGCGAAAGATTCTTTTGAATTGAGGAAGTCTCCGAATGTCAAAGAACCAAGAAGCGACTTTTAGTGGAATGCTGTTGAAAATGAAATCTTTGTTTTTAGCTACAGATTTCTGCTCATATGTTTTGAAGGCCACATACAGGCTTCTTAGCCTGCAAGAGCACATCTGATATCTCATGCTTACCTTGAGACTGATATCTAACTCACGCACAAGCATTTTCCGCAACACTTCTTGTTTTTAGGACTGATTTATTTTCTGTACAATTTTGGTACTGTGACACGATTCTTCACCATTCATCCAAATGATTATGTGCCTGAACCAAGAAGCTGTTCTGTAGACACTGTCATGACAGAGTAAACAAGGGGCGATGACCGGGTCCAAACAGCTGTCATCAACATGACCCGTAGAGGTCAAATCATGTGGTCTATTTACAGAGCAGTAAAACTTAACTCTTCTGTGCTACCGTCATTCTGTCAACCCCAGATGTCCATCAAGTGTCTATAGCTTCTATGTGTGCTGCCAACCTCCTAAAAATGAACAAATGACCAATAAATAAATAAATAAAACTCTAGACATCTCAAGCTTTTAAGCTTTCAGCAGATTATTTCAGATTTGTCTAATCCGTATCTACCTTCTTTTCCCTCAGCAGATCAGTCGGATTGACACAATATAATGCATCGAGACCTCCCATAGTTTAAATGTGCTAAATAGCCGAAGATGCCTTCCAATAACAGATTATCTGTCTATCTAGAGCCTTAGCACCCCGTTATTGTACATATTAGCATTTAGCATGTATTTTAACAGATAATGTAAGCAGAGACTGTCCTCCCCCACAGGACAGCGACAGAAAAAAGGAGCTGTTTTCAAAAAGAGGGCACTGCTCAAGGAGGGTGTTCTATTGCTAACGTTTGCATTCGTTTTGACCTTAAATGATGCAAGACGTCCCAATGCCTGTCAGGGGAGATTTATATATCGCCACCATCTTAATTGCTATAGTACATCACATGGTGCAATATTTTAGGACAGTCTACAGCTGCCTCAAAAAAGTATTTGGACATGTGACTACTTTGAGGGACCCCTTGTTGAAAAAGCAGTAACCTTAAAAAAGGAGTAACACTTTTTTTTGATGGGTACACAACATACTGACTATCAGAAACTTTGCTATTATATATCAACATGTACTACTAACCCTTAATCTACCCTAACAGTCTACTCTGAGAGTTAGTAGACATGTACTTGCAAATTAATGACAATTATTTGACTTGAAGTTGATAAGTACAGGTAGTTACAAAGTTACTTTTAGTTAGCAGAATGAATACTAAAGTAGACTGTCAAAATAAAGTGTAACCAAAAAGGGTGCTTTTTAACCACGTCCTGATTTTTCCAACATATGTTGTTGACCCTAGAACAACGTTTTAATGCTAAAATATAGGCTTGACCATATCTCTACACCTAAACCTAACCTTACCCATGAGTAATGCCTAAAATCAGAGGAAAGGATAGATAACTGACACTGATGTACAAACACCAAACACTGATTGTAAGCCTAAACTTCCCATAAACTTTAAACTGTTTATTCAAATCTGATTGGTTATTCACAATGTTGTTCCAGGGTCAACAAAGATGCTAGTTTTACACGCAAAATGCTAAATTAACTTGTTACATGTTGCAGCTTACATGTTGTTTGAACATAAGTAATGTTGCAAAACTAATTTTGGGAGGAGTGTGTACGAATCAACCGCAGCCGGCGCTGCATTATCTAATAAATCACCTCGCCTTTCTTCGTGGGGGGCTCGCAGGGTCCAAGCTGGATGCCGAGCTCTGTTCTTGCTAGGATTCAAATCACTAGGGCTCGGAGTCCATCGATCTCCCGGCTCGCCCCCCAGACAGCACGCCAAACTCGCTTACTATCGTATTATGAGGAAGCGTGAACTTGTTAAATGTGTATTGGCAGTGCCAATCACCCTATAATGCCAAAAATCCACCAGCACTTTTTTAATCATAAGCAGTGTCTCAGAACAAGCTGTTTGCAGAATCCGTACAATGTGTTATCACTTTGCACTGGCTCCTCCCATGACTGTTGACAGACACTGCTGTATTAGCAGAGACCCCACCCTGAGTGAGCCGCACACAATCCATCATGGTTACGTCACACTAGAGCATTTAAAAGCAGCATTCAAGTAAGAAATGTATTTAAAGCTATAGAAGTTATTCACTCCAGAGGAGTGAGTGATTTTTCTGTTTTTATTTTATTGTTTGGGTCATATTAACAGTGTAAACAGCAGTATACGTATTGTATATTGCACTGCTGTCACTTAATACAATGATCTAATATAAACATACTATTTCTTTCCTGGCTCTTCACTTTCACAGACATAACCAACTGTATTTTTGTAATTTATGTATGTTTTTAACATACATTTATGCATTTGACAGTTTAAGCGCAGTAAGACATGAAAGAGAACTTAGTTTAGTAACACTTTCCTGTGTTGAACACACACAAACACACACACACACAAATAATCATAAAAATATGGGGGAAATAGAATGAAAATCAGTAATCTGCTTTAAAGTAAAACTTTAACCCCCAGTTTCACAGACAAGGCTTAAGCTAGTCCCAGACTAAATTGCATGTTTGATCTGTCTCAGATGAAAATATCTTGCTCTGACAAATCTAAAAATATTTCAGTGTCATTGTTCTGTGTTAAGATGCACACCTGTAATTTTTTCTTATAAGGCATTTTTGTAAAAGTTGCTTAAATATCTTAATTTAACTAATGCTTAATCCTGGCTTAAGCTAAGCCCCGTTTGTGAAACCGGGCCTAAATGTTTTTAAAAATGAACATTATTATAAGTGTAATCAAATGTGTTAAGAAACAGTCTACTTAAGTACAGTACGCAAAACCTGATTTTGCAAAGTTCGTTGACCTACCCTGCAGTAAAAACCAGCCTGGTCTTAGCTGGTTGAAGCTGGTCAGCAAGCTGGTTTTAGAGGGGTTTTGGCCACATTTCCAGCTTGCCAGTCTGGTCTTAAGCCAGGCTTCACACTACAGGAGTTTCAAAATACTCACCGATTATGAAATCTGGTTGCAGCACACACATAAGGAGAATCTTTGCAGATTATCTTCCCTCAAATCTTAAACATGCACACACTACAGGATTTGAACATCATGGCGCATCACACACTAAAATATATTATTAAGATTATCGTGCCAGAGGGGAGCGCCTCACGCAGCAGATCGTCATGGTATTTCGGTAATGTTTACATTATCTAGCCAGCTAGCAGCTGTATTCACCTGGTAAGTTCAAAACTGTGGTGATTTCACTGCAGCGCTTCTCTTTCTCCTTAAAGTTGTAATATATGTTTTCCACACATTATTCAGACTGTTGTGTCCACTATCAGTCGGGGCCATAACAGCACCTGTTTTGCGGTCACGCATTGGTTATTGTTAAAGTACTGGTGTAATCATATAGCCTGTCGTCATCCCGATTTAAATCCTAAATATCAAACATGTTTGATATGGTCTAACCAATCGAGGTACATGACAAGATTTTTGCTCCGATTCTCGGGAGGGGCTAAATCAGTTTACAAATCCATCTACAAATCCTGTAGTGTGAGCTAGACTTTAGCTGGTCTTAGCTGGTTTAAGCTTAGACCAGCTGGAATGGCCAGATAAAACCAGGCTGGGAGACCAGTTATTTCCATCTTAAACTAGCTAAAACCAGTCAACCAGCTGTTTTTAGCTGTTTTTATTTTATTCAGCAGGTTAGGAAAACGTTGAACTCCACAAAATCAGGATGTGCGTACAGTACACTTAAATGGCTTTTTCAAAAACTACAGGTGCACTACGACACTACAAGTGCACATTCAATACAATACACTTTGTCTTTACAAGTGACAGTTAATCGATAAAATTATAATTCTGTAGTAATTTACTTAGCTCATATCATTCTAAAACGTTCTTCTGTAGAACACAAAAAATATAGTATAAAGAGTACAAAAGTATATATAAATACAGCATATGTGTGTGTGTGTGTGTGTTTCATATTAAATTATGAAAAACAGTTTCTGGTGACCCATTACATCACCAAATGTTGATACTGATTTTAATTTCGATCGGTCAGTAGTTTGCTGTGTACATACTTGTCCTACAGTTGTACGACTATGAAAAAGATTACATTACAATTGCATACGCTTACACAAAATTATTATAATTATACTGAGTATAGAAAAAGGTTTGACTAGTAACTCTCCATGTGATGTTCACTTCCTATCATAGCTAAGGGTATTTTGTACATATTGTAACCAAGTGTCTTCATCACTTTCCGTGATGAGAGTCATTGCGGAGACCTAATTCAGATCTCAGCGCAGCCTCTCTTCTCCTTCACTTAACTCTCCCATAGACATTCTTAAGAAAATCTATACTTGTTTTGGAGAGGGAGGGAAGTAGATAAGATCTTCATTGACAACTAAATGACATTGTGTGTCCCTCGATAAGAGATTAAATCTGAGTGATCTAATCGTTTGAAATTCACTGTTGTTAATTATGGGCAAGTAGAACAGAAAGACATAGGCACGGTATGAAGTAACAAAAAGGTCTTGTTATTGGCCTTTGTTTGAGTAATTTGCGGATATTGATCTACGAGGACGTCTGCTGGCCAACTTGGACTGCAATTCATCTATGAGTGAATGCTATGGTTCCCTCATCAAGCCATCTAAAAGACACAATTATGGTCCATGCATTCATAGAGTAGAATAAACCTTTGTGAATTATGGCTTTACGTTATACAGTCATTATCTTACTATTCCAGCGCAAATCAAACATGGACCACCATGAAGAAGAGAAAGCCTGTTTATGATGAGAATGTTTTGTCATCCATTATTACATTAATTGCACATCTGACAAGCGGTTAATTGAAAATAATTAATACTGAGAATGATTTTGGTTTACACCATTGTGACCTTTATGATGACCAGTAGGGTTATAGGGGTGTGTTTGCAGTATTTGTGTAAGCATGTTTTCACAGGTGACATAAACTGTAAATTAAAGCTGTTTTTTACTGTGATATAACAAATTAGACTAGATTACCATTTGCCTCAAAACAGATAGTGGTAATTCATAATGCTTTAATTCTGGCAACATTTACTCAGCCTTATGTTGTTCCAAACCTGGATGACTTGCTTTCTTCAGTGGAACACAAAATGAATTTGAAGAATGTTCAGGCTGCTCTTAAATAAATATGAATGGTGATCAGGTAGATCCACTTCAAAAATGACAAATAAATCAACATGACTTGCGTGCTTTAATCATCAAGTCATCTGAAGTAATTTGGAATGCAATCATTATTCAAGTCTGTCCTCCAACAAAAAATGACTCTATAGGTCATTTGTGCAAGTACCTTATTACGACCTATGTTTATGTTTTAAAGGTATGACATTGTCATATTGGTTGGAGGTTGGAGTCTCATTCATGTTCATCACATGTGAGATTGTGATGGATTTAAGTATACACAGTAAGATTTCGTATTTAAATATTTATTTCAAATAATCTATTAATTAACATAGCATTATAATATACCTTCCAAAATGCATTAAATCTATATTTAGATAAGAATATGCACTTTCAAATCCTCCAAATCCAAATTAGTTTGGAGAGCTCTGAGAAATATTGTTGGTTAATATTTTCATTTTAATGTTAATCAAAGTAAAAAGAAAAAAGAAATAAGTTTTTTCCTCATGCAAAGTTGTGATATGACTTCCAATATAACTGGGATTTTAATATACTGTAGTATTTTATTGTAATTTTTGTCAGCATTTACTTTAATTATGTGGAATAGACCAGTGTAAATATGTGATTAACTGACAATAATTTTTTGGAACAACATGAGAGTGAGTAAATGATTACAATTAAAATGTTTGGGTGAACTTTCCAAACTGCAAACACAAACACATGAACACCAGAGAGGAATGCTGAAGTACCTTTACTAATTCAATAACTAATCAATACTTTGGTTATGGTTTACTATTGCAGACGTATACTTTATCCTCGGTTCTGTTTGAAAAAAGAAGATACTAACCACCTCAATCACTTTTTGGCATCACAAAAAAGAAAGGGAGATGCAAAAACAAAGGTGCCAAATGTCGGAATATTAGATAATTTCGCTGTTCCCTCTCTTCCATCCTAAAAGCACTTGAAAATTGTTTCTTTTTTTCAACAGAGCACACTTATGAGCGTGGCCATGGTTTACAGCAGTGAGGGAAAAAATGACGGAAAGGAAAAAAAAGAATAGAAAAATGGAACAATCTGTGTTTAAGTAAATAATTGAATAAACTCAATTTGTGAAAGTTGGCAAACTGGGTCTAGGTAATGTTTTCACCCTGGTGCTGAAATAGTTTGAGACTGCATCGCACAACATCAGCCTCATCTTGTCAGCTCTGGAGAGCCCTTGAGCATGTTATTAGCTTGGTGTTCGCCTTGCCATTTTCCACCCGAGGCAGATGGGTAATTACCGAACTAATACTCTGATTGAGAGGAATCAGATGCAGTGGCTCACCCAATTAGATGATACATTAGCTTTCTTTCTTTGTAAGCAGCTAATGTGTGAAGCAAAGTGGCATTTCTAAGGGGGTCAGAGTCTCAAACAAGCAGCGAGTTGCAGATTGCGGTGCTCCTCTCTCTCTCTCAGTCTTACTTTCTCTTTCCCTCTCCCTCTCTCCCTCTCTTTCTCTCTAATGGACTAATAGAGTGAAGTCTTCATCACCCGAAAAGCACACAGAATGCAAATCAGGCCCCCCACTCCCAAACAAAAGGAGGCAGAGGATATTCATGTCTGATGTGTCAGATACAACATCAATTACACTGGAATACACTGGAGCTAATGAGAGACACTGTAATTGTAATAATTGTGTTCTTTTGTCAAACACATTGCAGTGCTTGTTGTTTTGGACAGTTGAAGAGTTCACTCTTTATTTTCGATCAAGGGAAAAAAGTTAGGTGAGTAAAAAACCCCAAACATTGCATTCTCTCTATCATTTCGCAAAGTGCCGGACGAGCTCAAACGCACACTTCAACAACAGAATGGGACAAGTACGTAAAAACCTCAAAATCTCCAGTCACTCATACAATATGTCGCTAACACATGTGGCGCTTTCATGTCCAAAATATTCTCATAACCCTGTTGTAGCAGGAGTTATTAGTGTCTCTGAATGATGCTTGCAGAAGAATTACCACATCTTTATCTTTGTTTTAGCTCGTCTCTGGGTGTAGCCATGCGCTTGATCTCCAGCCAAAACACATTAGAGCACATCTGTCCACTCACGCACGCCACTGCGGCCAACTCTTTCTCGCCATATTTCTGAAGAGCCCTCATTGCTGCCATTGTTCAATTTGTCTGACTATTTGCTCTATTCTCTTCAATTCCCCTCCTGTTGATGCTCGGTAACATCTTTCAAAAACCAGCATATGAATGCAAAGAGCTAAAAAGCTGCATTTTTGGTTGTTTTCTGCAGTTGCTGAAATTGTTTTGTAGTTTGTCAGTTTCAGTTGTGTGAGATGATTCTGTGAAACCAATTATTTTACTTTCTCTGCTTAAAATAGTACATCAATGAAATTCACCTAGATTTTAGTAAAAACGGATTCACTGAGTGAGTCATTTCTTAAATGAAAGCAGGAAAATAAGCAGAAACGTATATATATTTTTTTTTATATGTATGCGGCGTAACGAGTAGTTTTGGAACCTGGATGTGTCTACGACTGTGGCATCTGGATCTGGACAGCAGACAATGCTCTTACCAGCTATTAGAGAAAGAGTTGATTGTATGGTCATTGCAGAGAGCAGTTAGAACCCCGTACCACCTGTCACCCTGGATAGTGAAGGCTGAGGTTATTCTAGCATGTACAAACATCATACATGACGAGATACAAAACGAATGACAAGATATTTATAAATATTAGCAAAGCTATTGCACCCAAAAAAAAAAAAAATGCAGCAAAATAACTTGTCTTTTTATTTCAGCATAGTTTTATGTCAGTTGTGAAGTACATTAATGTTTGCTTTCTCTCTATTAGAATCAAAAAGCGTAATATTGAGACATGTTACAACTTAAAATAAGTGATTTTTATTTCTGTAATGGCAATTCTGAAATTTTTAGTCTTCAGTATTACATGATTCTCCAGAAATCATTTTAATATGCTGAATAGATGCGTTTTAGATGCTCAAGAAACATTTCTATAATCAGTGTTTAAAACAGATGAGCTGCTTAATATTTTTTGTTCAAGCTTTAATAAATTATTTCATTAACAAAAGTTCAGAAGAGGAACATCATATATGTATATTTATCTGTCAGTTTTGATCAATTTAATCTGTCCTTGCTGAATAAAAATATTAATTTCACTCACAAAGGTTTTTTGTTAAATAATTGATTTTACTGTTTAATTTTTGCCAAAAATGTAAAAAAAAAATATGTTGATTAGTGGCAGGTCCCAAATGTGACAAACGCACACCATATTGTGAGACAAAATGTTCTTCTATTGACCTTTGCAACTGAATAAACTACTCTAAAAAATGTCATCAGAGCAAAAAAGTTTAATAGCCAAACCCGGTCTGGCTTATACATAAACACATTTCCTCAGATCATCCTTTCAGATGAAACCACATGATGCTAAATTTTGTGAATTAGTTCATTTTTGGAGTGATTGACACATCGCAGTGTTAATATCTCAACTAGGCTTGTGTTCAACAAGGGGTATGTAATACAGTAAATGCCACTCGTCCTAGCATTAGTGAACCTTACTTGCTTTTTATCATAAAAAATTAACAGGCTCTCAGACACAAAAGGGGTGTAGTTGAGACTTCAAGTGTAAAAAAAAGTTATTAGAGGGAGAAAGTGCATTGGAGGTGTCATTATGTGGCCAAATGGCCTTCGTGGAAAATGGTTCGGCACAAAAGAGAAAAACCCCTGAGGGCATACTCAAATATTGTTACCAAACAATGACCCTGAGTGGCTCCTCGCCATGCAAATGTCAACATTCACACTTGGAAACATATGTGTGTTTTATTCCCGACGTCGAGTGCTACCTAAAGAACAATTATTCGTGTAATCTCGTCTGGCGGGACAGCAAAATGGGACATATTCCTCCCTGGCGGGTAAAAGGAGCTCTCATTATGAAATACAAAGGCTCTGTTACAGATATAATAGAGGCTTATAAAAAAAGAAGAACTTGGTTTTGTGTTCCATGGTCATGTTTTATTTTTTCATTAATATGTGTGTCGCTTTGATAAAGATCACAGTCAATATTTTGCCATCAGAGTGAGAAGCATGCTGTCAGTAAGAACAGGCGTCTTTTGTTTGGGTAAAATAATCACTCGTGCTAATATTGATGTATTCACAGTAGCCTATATCCTTGAATATGCTGTATAATTAAATAAAATATTCATAATGTTTCTCACAGAAAAGGCTAGAGCAAGTAGGGCAAACATTTTTTCTTTAATTAATACATTTTTAAAGACATAAAAAAGTGATTGAAAAAGTGAAAATTGTATGGAGAAGAATGTATTTAAAATCAAAGACGAGGGGTGCTTACTCACGACATGACACAGTAGTATTTCCCCCCATGTTCCTGCTGTTTATCGCCTTTTCATTCACAAAACAACCTGAGGTCAGTCTACTCATGTTCGGATCGTACTTCAGCACAGGCAGAAAATCAATAAACACTATTGCCCCCTTCGGCAAAATGTGGTTGTAGAGCATAGGGACACTTCATGTCCGTGAATCAGAGAAAAAAAAAAAAACAACATCTCGTCCAGACAGCTTGTAAGTGCCTGGTTTGTTGCTATTGATTTTTCTGTTTATTCTCTCACAATAACTTAACTTCTCTTGTGTGATTCCACAATAGAGAGACCTGCTACTCCTTTCTTATACAACAATGAGGGCACAATAAGGATTCTGAAAACAAAACAAGTGCCAAATGAACAAATTGAGAGTACTTGTACTAGCTCATGTAAGTATATACCTGTATTAAAGTAATGGGGTACTTGAACTCGGGTTTCAACTGATCCTTTGTCAGGATTGACAAGTGATCCGACCATCATAATGCCAAATCTACCATTTTTGTCCAACAAACAAACCAGAGCTGAGAATAGATTAACATTGGTGGACTGAAACTTGAAAAATGTGTGTATTTATGTCTTAAATAAGATACTTCAAGACCAGGTTCTTCTGATGTTTATTTTGTGCTTTGACTAGTAAGGAAGAGAAGATTATTGGTTAACATTCCACTTAAACTGAGGCGCTACATTGAACTGTCACATTAAATACCCACAAAACTGTATTTGTTATTTGTATTTGTCAAAAAAGTGTCAAACTTTTAAGTTAAGACTGTTTCATACCAGAAGTAACCTGCACTGTCTGTTGGCGCGCTGTCAGTTTTCTCTTTCCTTGTATTTATCATTGCATGAGAATAAGATGAGTTAACTCGAATGCACTTGAGTAGATTTGTATTCAAACTCGACATGAACTCAGATATTCTGAACTTGTTTCATGAATACACATAAAATAAAAAAAAGTAAAACATAAAATTTAGACAATAAGACCTTTATAAAGTTCTCCCACGTAAACGTAATTGGATAAGGACTTGGATTCAACTTAAACTCGATAACTTGAACCCAACACTAGTATTGAGCTAATTAGACTGCCTTTGCATCCATACTTCCTGAGAGAAATTTTTACTCAAATTACTTTGCTACAGAAGATACTCTAGTTCACAGAAGATACCAAATAAATGAATACTTAGTAAAAATCCTGTGGAATCTCTCCCCAAGTTCTATTTCGCTGCAGTATTTCCTAATTAAAATAGGACGCATTATACATTAAAAAAAAAAAGTTACACCTATGACTTTTAGCCTTGCATCAAAGCAATTATCATGTCTGGCTAAATGCGATTGCTAGTTAGCATAATTTGATTGGATGGAAATTTGGACACACCTATGAGTACAAAATGATGTCACCAATATGTTCTGTTCATTTTCCCTTAGGAAAAAGAATGTAGACCATAAATGCATATACACAAGTGGTATCTAACAGATAAGATATAAGAAAAGTCTTTATTAATCCCAAAGGAAATTGTTTCTCCAGTGGCTGCATATTTCCACAACTACAGATACAATGAGATAAAAAGAGAAATAGAAATAAAAACACAGTATATTATAAGTGAACTTAAATATATAAATAGAATAAAAATATATCTGTACATTAAAATAATAATAAAAAAATACTGACTGTACAGAAAAGTGCAGGTGACCTCAAAGCTGGCAGATATAGACTAAAAGCCTCAAAACTGATTTCACAGGGTTTTCTAAAGACAACCAATGGATGCTCACATCTTGCCCCTCCCCCTCATCTTTAGCCCCTACTGCAGCAATAGGGCAGGAGGTGTAATTAGCTGTGGGGGGGCTTCTAGCGACCCTCGTCTCTGTCTCACCTTGTAGAGCTCGCTGCAGGCTATCCTGCATTGACTGCTAATGTCACTAATGAAGGTATGAAGCCCTGGATTATGACAACATGATCGACTAGCAGGTCTTAACGAGTGGCTGGGGTCTCACCTAAAGCTAACAACTGTAAAATCCTCCATTCAGTCTGGGTTACACAGCATAATGATAAAAAATATAACTTCTAATATTCATAAAGTGGCTTATGAATGAAAGCCCATACCAAAATGACATTTTTTTCTCAAAAAAATGTTTTTCTTTTTTTTTTTCAAAAAATCTGAACGTCTGAAGAGAGTCTTTGTTTTCACTGGCTTTCACAGTTCTTGTTTATTTATTCAGAAAATACTTAGACCAAAGTTTTGAAATTTTGCCTCAAACATAATTGACATGCTAGAAGCCATTTACTGACGTTTACATACTGTACACTAATGTTCAAAAATTTGGAATACAGTTCAAAATGTTGCATTTATTTGAAATAAATTAAAAACTTTTATTCAGCAAGCATGCATTGAATTGATCAAAAGTGACAGTAAAAACACACAAAAAGATAAAAAAAATAAATAAAAACTTTCTATTCCATAGCCCTAAACAAAGATATTAAGCAGCACAACTGTTTTTAACATTGATAGTAACATTAAATGCTTCCTGAATACCAAATCAGCATTTATTAGAATGACATCAAAAGGGTCATGTGACATTGAAAACTAGTGTGTATTATATGTATAATATTATTGTTAGCCAACACAGTCTCACGACCAATTTGTATGGATTTGTAAGAAGTGGAAAATTCATGCAAATTCGTACGATCATGCAAAAGCATCCCTAATAGCTGTGTACCTCCATAGTAACTAGATGTGTATGTAGTATGTAACCACAGTGTAAGTGAACACTGGTACATATCTACAGCTGTAATATTTCTGTAACTACACACATGTAACAACCCTCAGAATGGTGTGTGTGTGTAAGTACAAATGT
>JAUMHI010000061.1:12101212-12112288 GCA_032359435.1 Enteromius unitaeniatus
CACCCTCTGTTCCAGTTACTCTTATACATACTGCACTTACAAAATGTAGCTACTGTATGTAATTCCTGTTACATGACTAGTGAAGTGAAAAAAGTGTTGTTACCAATGTCCTGTTACACATTTGTACTTACACCATTCTGAGGGTTGTTACACGTGTGTAGTTACAGAAATATTACAGCTGTAGATACTATGTAGCAATGTGTACTGTGGTTACATACTAGATACACATCTAGTTTAGCCTGGGCCCGCCCATACTTTCTGTGACCCTACATTCTATTTCGCGAGCAAAGTTAATCTGGCAAAGCTGCCGTCTTAGAGCATTTCAGTTCCCAAAAAAGTGGGAACCAATGAGAAACACCTTCCAGAAGGCGGGTAGTAAGGTACAGTAGCTTGGCCAGACTAAGCTCCTATGAGCTTTAAAGTCGCGGAAGCCAGGCTACATCTAGTTACTATGTAAGTACACAGGTATTAGGGAAACTTAATATAAATTTTGAGTAAGTAAAGGACACTTAATATACATTTTGAGTAAGTAAATGTTGAATTTCACATTTTAATTCAATGTACTTACTGATTTAGTTTCAGTAAACAGACAAGAACAAACTAGAACCAAAACAAATGACAGGCCTACTTCTGATAGATAAGGTAGTTTAAAATTAAATATTTGATTACATTTATAACTACCATGACTTCATAAACAAGAATAGCAGCATGGCTTGCTTAAAACCCTTATCTCTTCAGTCAAAGACATATGAGGTCAACAAAGACAGAGGGACCTTCTTATTGTTTTAGTGATTATTCATTTGTATTATTATGTTGATCTTTCTATTTTTTTTTTATACACTGCCATTATGTTCTTGATGACCAGGGCATTTTATCCTTTACATACACCTGTAATGGCATCTGCAAGAGACGATAATTGCAGAAAAGAAACAAAATTAAGGGCATATTTATAGAACTTGCTTAATTAAAGAAGTTACTTGGTATCTTTTGTCTGTCCACATTAGGAAGCTGTATTATTTGCATTTTTTCTGCTTCTTGTGATAGATGTGAGGTTCTAAATTAATTAATGACCTCAACTGCGAATTCAAAAGATGGCCATCACAAAAGCTCCTTCCATCGTAAGTGCAGCTCGGGTAACCGAGCATTCTGCTGCGCCTGTTGTTTCTCCTTCCATTCAACTGTAAATTGGAAAGCGATGTTCAGCAACTCATGGGGTAGGACGATATAATTGTATATAATTGGTGAAAACTGAGGGCAGAAAAAAAGGAAAATATTGAAAAGGAAAAACATTAAATTAAAAAGCAGTGCCCTTGTGATTTGTGCAGCAGAGAGCTAAAGTTTTTTTTTTTCTTCATCCTTCCTCAGAAACGTCTTCTATTGAAATTCTAGAATATAAGCAGTGTGATTTTTAAAGGAAATAGACGTGACAAATGAAGCAGCTGCAGCAGTACTGACTGCTGATGTCAAACCAGTTTAGTTGAATATTACGAAAACAATTCTTCACAGTGAACACAAATTATCACAAAAATGTAAAAGTAGATCCATTTTGCAGATCCCCCTTCTGACCCTCTTCTTCTCATATTAATGCACTTCATACCACTGGACAAAAATAAAAAGCATCAACAAAAAAGGCCACAAGGCCTGTGGTGGTCTAACAATAACCTTTTCTTCCATACCAAATGCAAATGCATTAATGATCACTGTCTCAGTTCTATGACAGGTATCAATGCCCATTGCTCATTGATAATAGAGCAGACTGAACAACACTGAACATCTTGGCACAGTGGCATCATGTCCCTAAGACCCTGCCTGAGGCGTCAGAAGGTCAGTATCCCCCTCCCTAAACCAGTCTAACAACGACTGCTGCATGATTCAAGAGTACATCACGCAACGAGGTACACCGCTTGCCGAGTCCCCCCAGACTTTGCTCGCAAACTTATGGTAGAGGCAACTCATCATCCTTCGACTCACAGCATAAACGGAAGCCCCTTCACTTGAAAATTACTTACAGCTAGAAAATAATTGGTCTCAAAGGGCATATCTGCGGCTGACTATCAGGTGTGATTCGCCACTGTCACGTCTGCACTGACCCCAGCCCGTGTGCCACTGTGCCAAGAAAGCCACGCATTGTGCGTCTGCGTATAAACAGACAGGAAGCACAAAGAATATGCGGACGGCTTCGTTGTATTCAAAGCACATGTGGGTCTGGATGGTCTTGGTTCCTTTGTCTGATCTGAAGCTGAGTGGTTGCCAAGATAAGGAGGCTCCAAGATTTTTCGTCTCTTTGTTCTTCATCTTATTGATACGTTCCAGTATTTTTTCCCGTTTCCATTTTTTAATGGTCCCTTTGGGAAAGACGTTCTATGCTGTGAAGAACAAAAACTGAGCATTGGAAACGGCACTGTCCTGTTTGAGTGCTATAATAGGTGGAATTATTCGCACCTTAAAAGAAATCTGTTTCTATATTTACAACAATGTCTCTTCTGAAGCACCATTGAGCAGCTCCGACAACTTCATCTTCAGCGTCATTGTGCACTCAGAGCGATCCTGAAAGCTCTAACGGCTCTGGTGTCGGTCAGAGCAGCACAAAGGCCTGAAGGTGTGAGTGACACGGCTCACAAATGTAAATGAGTGATGGAAGCCCTTGAATGACTGCCACTATAGGAGGAACCATTAAGGATCCAGGGCCAAGAGCATCTTCCCAAGCGCATCCCATCCCTCCCTCTGTTTTTCTGTGCTGGTTCTCCTTGCGTCTTCCAACGTCCCTGGCCTCCCCCCATTCCCCATCCTCTCTCATTGTGTGAAGCTCTCCTCCCTCCCCAGACAGAAAGCTCTGAAAGCTTCCCCGTAAGACAGTCCCATTCTCCAGTATCCCCATCATTTGCTTATCTAAGTGCCGTCCTCTGTTTACCAGGAGTGGCGGACAAGTGGTTCTGGGTACCGGAGGGGGTAGGTGGTGGTGGTGGGTGGGGTTGTTCAAGGAGACGTTGTGGAGAAAATGAGTCTGACAAGAAAAAACTGGCAACAATGAGCGAACAAGTACTGTGGATGCACGCATACTTCACATATGCAGGTACTTTGTGTACACAGGGACGCCCATCTTAGTGAGCTGCTCTCTGTTTATTTCATAATACCCCCTCATTTCCTTTCTTGTGTGGAGCACTCTGTTGTTATACCCATTATTCCCTTTCCAAGAGCTTTCTCACATCCTCGCCCATCATTATGGGATTCGAGTGCTGTTTATGCGCTTTCATTTTCAGACGGAGATCTTAATAGATTGAATTGATTATCCCTCACACAGTGTTCATACTCCAGGGCCTCATCTACGAATCCAAGACATTATTCGCTCAGAGCTGTAAAGGATTATTTGATAGAAACTTATCGTCTACTTTTTAAGACTGTTTTATCCTTTTCAGTTTCTCTTTCATTTGCATGAATTTTTTAGCAGTCGTGTTATGCAATCTAAGTTTGGGTGCCTCTTGAAAGAGAAAGTAACCCAGAGTGAAAATTCACGCTCATGTCATTCCAAAATCTAAGCATTTCATCTGTGCAACACATATCAGACATTGGGCAAAATGGTCATGCTGTTCTTTTCCATACCGCACAAGTAAATAATAACACAGAAAATAATTATATGTGTTCAAACAATGTTTTTAGACTTTTGAAGCAATGTAGTAATGCTGTTTGAGGAAAAGACCCATATTTAAGTGAACATGTTCCTCTCAAAGCAATACATATTCAAATGAGGTATGTCACAATTGGTTGAAAAGCAAAAGTAAAAAGTTGTTGACATGAAACCAACTAGTTCCCAGGTGCAATTTTATGTAAATTCATGATTCATGGGAAAACTTAAGATTTGTAAGAAAACTACTGTATCCCCAGCCTTAAACCTAATGGTCAATGGGGCATGAACGGGCCATAGAAAAACAAACCAATGAGACTGCAGTAAATTCACAGGAACAGGTAAACAATTTCCGAGTATTACACCTTACAAACAGCATGAAATTACTCTATAAGACTCGTAAATTGCATAGCAATCTTTTGAGAAGATGTGATAACCCTTGAGAAAGAAACATATCAAAATTTAAATACATTTTCACTAACTTTCTCTCCACCACTATCTTCCATTAATGAAAGCTTTAATGATTTTATACAGTATAGTTTTCATTCTGAGTGAACTATCACTTTAAACTATAAATGTAATATAAAATTTCATTAGGCTTCTGTGGAGGCTTTACGATTATATTGCAGCGTTCCCAGCGCACCGGGTTCATAATGCACAATCACTAAATGTTTTCATTACGGACCTTAACAATGAATGCAAATCCACCATGTATCTTTTTTTAAGTGGGTGGACCTGCAAGCTGCGGGGCCACACGTGATCTCATGGCTCATGAATGGGTAAGACGGACCCCATGTCACCGCCCTGACCCCTCCCTCCTAAGTGGGCAGGGCCATGAACTTTCCAATTACAGATCGAAATCCAGGCGTCTCGGTGTCATTACTTTCTCAGGCGGTACACAAACTACACGTCCCTCTTCAACCGTCTCCCAGCCGTGTAGAAGAGCACAAATCCAGATTGATTTTAAAATTCAAAACCCACAACAGGAATATAGCAAAGTCTTCTGTTTGTCTGTGTTTCTCCAAAAGTCTCCTTTGTGAACTTCGCATCAAAGCCCTGACGAACAAAAGCGGCCAGCCGTCTGACAAAGACAAGAGCGGATGGTATGTGGAGCCATCTGTTTTGGAGGACACCCAAAATCTTGTGTATGGGCCATACTTAGCTATCCCACTATTCCATTCCAGGAGTGCACTAGCCTCCTATTCACGCACTGGGCCATATACTGCCCATCTCTTGGCTGGCATTTTTTTCCCTGTTACAATTAAGTAATTTATTCCTTTCTTCGCCCTCCTTTTTAATGAATCCAAGCCACAAACAAGCCCCAGTTGCTCCTATTCAAGGCTCGTGATTGCATCTGGCAGTAATTGCTGCAAAAGCTGAAGTGGGAGCAGGATGGAAGCACATTGTTTTGGGGGTAATAGGTGAAGACCTGCCTCTCTTGACCTGTAATACATTAGTGTCAGTGAACATTTGGCAGCCCTCAAATGATTAGCAATGAAGATGAATTGAGAGGGAAAAAAAGAAAAAGAAAAAGAAAAAAAAAAGGTAGAAAATCTGCCTCATCTGAAACACTGGAGCCCGCATACATTTGCATGCTGATTAGTTGTTCTTTTGTCTGTGCTCCTAATTATTATGACACATAATGTCTTCATCATGCAAGATTCAGATCTGTCTTGTTCAAAATTTATGTAGGGAAGGGGCGGGGGGGAGAAAAGCGTTTATTGATTCTACATGGAAGTACTTTTTGTTGTGCTTGCTTTTGTTGTGCGTTCTCCTGTTTTTTAACGTTTCCCATTAATTGAACACAAATTGGATTGCCTCCGACTAGTGCGTTTCAGGGCGAGTTTTGAAAAATCATATTTGTTTTGCTCTTGTTGACAAACACGCAGGTAACCTCCTCACTTCCTGCTTGTGTGGATGTGTATTTGGCTCCTTTTTTAGCATCTCTGGCAGGGACGCCGAAGCCTAATGCGTCCTGGAGCTTCCAAGAGGTGCGTGAGGTGTGCTGAAAACGAGACAAAAATGAGATCATCATTTGCAGTTATGTCTTGTCGGGGCACCTTGATGACACATTTTAGATGAATTTATTTTTATTATCATTTCCTAATTCTCGCAGATCGCTCCATTTACAGATATGGGGGCTAAATCTCCAGATTAGAGATTATGCTGAGTGCCAGATTTTGGAATCAGGGTGTTAAGGCTGTATGTCTTCATCTGGCAGGGGTGGACGTAGACGCTTTTAGCAGCACCAGACAGGTCTGAGGGGTTCATGCCGTTTGCGTCATTAAGCACAGCCTCTGCGACTGTTGTTTTTCTCCCAAAATATCAGCTTTTATGAAAAATAAATGTGATATTCAACAAAGGATTAAATAACTTAAAGATAAAGAACTTAAATAATTCAGGCAAACAAACTTAATTCTTAAAAAAATTCTTAAAATGTTTGTCTTTAACGTTCTAACAGTTTAATTGTTATAAGATAAGATAAAATAAGAAATGTCTATATGGTGTAAAATGAATGTGTTAATGAAGTGTACATCTGAGACACTTGAGATCTTGACTTTTTGTTTCTCAGGACAAACATTTGAAAAGCAGGAGACTTTGTTCTCCATCTCATTGAATTAGTTTCTAGGTGAAATCATTGAAGATATTTTAAATACCTCATTTGTGATTGCACTTTTCTGCGAGTCGCTTAGAATATGATAAAAGGTCTGACATCGTGAAATAATGAACTCATCAACTTCAGTGTGGTCAATTCGTCTTTGTTTTTTATCATCAGATCCAAATGTTCCATCCTTTCACAGCATGTGGTTTATGCTGGAGATCTGACAGCAGCAGAATGTGTGACGGTGTGTGCTGCCTGAGACAGCAGAGGGAGCTCAACAGACCAACCTCAGCTCCTCTCAGCGTGCACACATTCTATCACACACACACATTTTATATATCAAATCAGGAAAATCACCATATAGTGTCTCATTTCAGGATTTTCTGAAAAACAGGGAGGTTTAGAAACGCATTTATTTGAAATAGTAATGTTTTATATCATTGTCTTTCTGTCACTTTTGATCAATTCAATAATCGTTATCAGCGGCATACTTGTTAAATAAATAATAATATCAGTTACTCTCCAGAGGGGAAACATATTGCAAAGCCAAACTTTTGAATGGTAATAGATGTGTATACTGTATACAGAAATGATAACAGGCAAATTATATAAAGCTGTCATACCTATTAATTTATTCAAAAATGTATTCAAAAACAATGGCTTGCATGCATCACTTTTTTGAAGAACCTGTTATTCATTTCTAAATCAATATTGTTCTGAGAAAGAAAGTCACATAAAATGAGTGTTAGGTCTGTCCTGGCTTCATTATCATAATAAAAAAAAAAACAATTTAAAGACATTTTTAAAAGAAAACCTTAGAGTGTGTATGTGTGTATGTGTGCTGGTTTATGTGGTTTATGAGGACAAAAATTTGTATAATGACATGCGTATGACATAGGTATTACAATATGTGTGTGTTTTATGAGGACATTTTCAGTGTCCCCGTAATACAAAAGGCTTAAAAAACATACTAAACTGTGTTTTTTTTGAAAATCTAAAAGTGCACACAGTTTCTTGTAAGGGGTAGATTTAGGTGTAGGGTCAGTGTAGGAAAATATCACATACAGTTTGTACAGTATAAAAACCATTACACCTATGGAGAGCCCCCATAAACCACAAAAACCAACATGTGTGCGTGCATGTGTGTGTGTGTGTGTATTTATATTGCAAAAACAGATATAATTTTTTTTTTAATCATGTTTTTTATTATGTCATCATATTTGTATTGTGCATATAAAGTATAAGAAAATGTTGTATAAATGGTTATACTGCATGACATTTCTAGTGTAATTCAATTGAAACCTCTTGACTTTCTTTCTTTTGTTGTTTGGACTCTCTTAAATGTCCCTAACCATCATGTAAAATCAAACTTAAAGGATTAAACTTAATGTTTGAAGTTGTGATTAAAATCTATCAAGCATCTTGAATATACAGTACTGTATCAGATAATGGTTCAGCATGGTTGAATGGATGTACATCCTAAGATCCGCACACTGCCGCTGTTCCGTCCCCGAGGAATGGTGGCCCTCAGACGTGCAGAGGGGCAGGGGTAGTGAGGAGCGCTAAGTCTGCAGCTACGTCAGCCAGTTAATTTGTTTACTGCCGGCATTTAGCCATCCGACGCACTCCAGGGGCACCTGAACACTTGGTAAAGACAATAATTATCTGGCCCACTGGAGGACACACACACACTCACATCCCTGAATGCCGCTCTTTTTTTAACTAAGCTTATTAACTGTTCAATAGATTGTTATGCATGTTTTTTTTTTTACTTCAAAAACACAGCGTGCCATAGCGTACTCTCAGAGGGCCCGCAGCGCTAACCGAGCGCATACCGCTCCTTGTTCCTCTCATGAAAAGGTCTTGTTGCAGTTGCAGTCCGTGAAATGTGCTTTATTTGATTACTCGTGCTCCACTGTACTCGTTTCTCCATGTGACTAGCTTTACCGTCAAGAGACTTGGCTCTCGCTAGAAAAACATGTTTCAAACTAATAGCCATTGTTTACAATTTTTTGTCTTTTATGTAAGACTGACATTTTGTATGAATAAGTAGACTTCATAGAGTGAACTGAACCTCTAGCACAGCTTTGCTTGTCAGTATATTTCAGTGTTCACCTATGAGGGGAAAAAATTTGAAAATTAAGTTAGACAATTGTGATAATTACCCTTGCCGTTCAAAATCTTACAACAAAGTACAAGTGTGACCTCTTTAATTAGTTATAACAAACTCAAATAGGGAATCTGATAATGTATCAATTTTCCCTGAAACAAAATACTTTTTTTTCAACTTGTAGAGTCTATGAAGTCCTCAAGGAGGGCTTTTACAAGAGTTTGAAAACAGGCTCTGAATGAGGTTATTCATAATTTAACTTAATTAGGATGGATTCCTTGACTGACGGATCATCATACACACTTGAGAATTTTAATCCAATTTCAAGCTGACAGAAAGGCTAATGTAAAGGATTTTGTAAAGAATATATTAGTCAATCACCTTTATTTAGCCCTTTTATAAATACAGATTGTGTCAATGCAAATATATAGGGAAAAACAATGTAAATCTCTCAAGATTCATGGATGGTAAACTGGTGGACAGACATTTTTAGGTCTCTCCAGAGATTCTCAATTGGGTTTAAGTCAGGGCTCTGTCTGCGCCATTCAAGAACAGTCAGCTGTGTGGTTAGGGTCATTGTCTTGTTGGAAGGTATACCTTCGGCCCAGTCTGAGGTCCTGAGCAATCTGGAGAAGGTTTTGGTCCAGAATATCCCTGTACTTGGCCGCATTCATCTTTCCCTCGATTGCAACCAGTCGTCCTGTCCCTGCAGCTGAAAAACACCCCCACATCATGATGCTGCCACCACCATGCTTCACTGTTGGGACTGTATTGCCGGCACTGAGAGGTAATGAGCAGTGCCTGATTTTCTCCACACATACCACGTAGAATTAAGGCCAAAAAGTTCTATCTTGTTCTCATCAGACCAGAGAATCTTATTTCTGACCATCTTGGAGTCCTTCAGGTGTTTGTTTAGCAAACTCCATGCTGGCTTTCATATGTCTTGCACTGAGGAGAGGATCCCGTCGGGCCACTCTGCCATAAAGCCCCAACTGATGGAGGGCTGCTGTGATGGTTGACTTTCTACAACTTTCTCCCATCTCCCAACTGCATCTCTGGAGCCCAGCCACAGTGATCTTTGGGTTCTTCTTCACCTCTCTCACCAAGGCTTTTCTCCCCGATAGCTCAAGTTTGACTGACGGTCAGCTCTAGGAAGGGTTCTGGTTGTCCCAAACGTCTTCCATTTAAGGATTATGAAGGCCACTGTGCTCTTAGGAACCTTAAGTGCAGCAGATTTTTCTTTGTAACCTTTGCCAGATCTGTGCCTTGCCACAAATCTATTTTTGAGCTCTTCAGGCAGATCCTTTGACCTCATGATTCTGATTTGCTCTGACATGCATTGTGAGCTGTAAGGTCTTAGACAGGTGTGTGGCTTTCCTAATTAAGTCCAATCAGTATAATCAAACACAGCTGGACTCAAATGAAGTTGTAAAACCAGCACAGCAAAGGGTCTGAATACTTAGGACCATGTGATATTTCAGGATTTCTTTTTTAATAAATCTGCAAAAAAGTCAACAATTCTGTGTTTTTCTGTCAATATGGGGTGCTGTGTACATTAATGAGGAAAAAAACCCCTTGAATGATTTTGGCAAATGGCTGCAAAATAACAAAGAGTGAAAAATTTAAGGGGGTCTGAATACTTTCCGTACCCACTGTGTGTGTATATATATATATATATATATTATTTACTTTTCTTTTTTTTCATCAAGGTTTTCTTTTCAATGTTGTTCAAAAGTCTGATGTTGATAAGAGTTTTAAAAAATCCTAGTCTCACCAAGACTGCATCATTGATTAAATTAAAAAAATATTTTAATAAAATTACTCCAGTTTTCTAATTCTAATATGTTGATTTGGTGCTCAAGAAACATCTATATTACAACATCTAGAAACAATATGATAATAGTTGTACTGTGTAAAACTGTTTTTCAGGAATCTTTGGCAAATAGACAAAGTGAAACAAAACTAAATACAGGATTTGATAAAAAGAAGCATACTGTAAGATCACACCCGAAAGTGTGTCTGTAGACTAATTAGAATAATATTATATTATATTAATATTATAAATGAAATCATAGAATGCCATCTAAAACATAAATGCAGAAAATCTACAGCTTTACATGCAAAGAACATATGCTTTCTGTGAACAGCATACTAAACTATTGGTCAAAATGCCAGAGTTCATCCTTGATGCACAAAGCCAGCATACAGGGCCTTAGAAGTACTCAGAGCAAATGCATTTCCCAAGGCCTGAGCTCCATTGACTTCAGCTTTTAAGTGTTCCCCACATTATCCCTGCTCAAGCAGCTCACACAATAAAAAACGTTGTGGCTAGCCCTCAGATACAACAACAAATACAAACGAAGCACGAGCGAGCACATGGGCTATGATGGAGTGAATGGTTAGACATTGAAGCGATGACCTCAGAGGCATTGTTACAGTCAACACTAATGGATACACAAAACCACCTGTACAGATCAGACAGGGCCAGAATAATGTTTTCTTGAATGTATCAAGAATGTAATGTTGAAGGTATGTGATTTTCAGAGTTGGTGTGCTGATAATAATATATATATATATATATATATATATATATAATTATATATAATAATATAAATATAATAATAATTATGTTCGGGTATGCACTCAATACTTGGTCGGGAATCCTTTTGCAGAAATGACTGCTTTAATGCGGCGTGTCATGGAGACAATCAGTCTGTGGCACTGCTGAGGTGTTATGGAGGC